>JADBJO010029375.1:12500-19121 GCA_016801955.1 Conus betulinus
GTTTACCCTGTCCCGTGTCGATACGTTTTCATCCCGTGTCTGGCCAGTGTTGATACTGTTTAGCCTGAGTCTGTGTAGCCTGGTGTCGGTCTCTCGTGTGTACCAACACCTTTCAGCCATGTGTTCAGTGTCTTGTGTCAGTTATTTCCTTTTCTTCCGATCGCGCTCGTTTCGACCGCTCTTTCGCCGGCTCTCTCTGTCTGTCTCTCCGTCTCTTGGGATTGTGCAGAGTTGTAGGTTTTTATTTGTTTAAAAAAAAAAATAAAAGATAGCCCACCCCAACCGCCGGTCGATCTGCTGTGCTCTGTTCTGAAGCTAGCCTGTCTGCTTATCTACATCTGCCGTCCAGCCTGCCGCTGGATCAAGGTTCTGTTTCCCGCGTCATGCATACCATCACCACATTAGTCTGTCTGTGTGTTCAACTGAACAACGTAGTTTCTGCATGCAGTCTCGGACCTTCCCTCATCTGGCAGCTTATCCGCTGTGTTTTTCTTTATAAACTTACGTAGAGCGAAATCTGCGAGAGCTTTGCGGTGGTGCAATGGTTAGTGTTTCCGCCTGTCACGCGAGCGACCGAGGTTCATGTCCTATCCCGGTAAAGGGTTTTTTTTTTTTTTTTTTTTTTTTTTTTCTTCTTTTCTTTTGTCTTACACACAAAATGCTCTTTCGCCGTGTGTGTGTGTGTGTGTGTGTGTGTGTGTGTGTGTGTGTTTCTCTCTCTCTCTCTCATTAGATAGAGGAGAATTTTTTTTTTTGTTTTTATTTGGTACTTAAAAAAAAAAAAAGAAGAAGTAAAAAAAAAAAAAAAAAAAAAAGGTGTTTTTCATCTGTACAGCCAGACAAGAGAAAGTCAGCGAGGAGCGCCCAGGTTGGCCTTGCACTGAACAAGCAGGGTCGAGGCCACGGCTGCCGCCAGTGCTTCCCCTCCATTGGACGGGCCACGGCTGCGTTTTGATTGGAGAAGCGCAGCGAGTGAAAAATTTTCGTTGATGGTCGGTAGCGCCTAATATAAGCGGGCGGTCAAGGTCGGGGGCGGTCGCCACGCACTCGCGGCAGTCTGTTCACTCGCAGGGCGATGAAAGCGAGAGCGATGCACGCAGTGTGTGTGTGGGACGCTGCTGAAATGTAATCAAAACTGGGAGAGGACTACGGAAACCCGTGCTTCAAAGGAGGACTAGACAACAGAGCTACAGCACCACCATCAAAGGAGGAGGACTGTGCTGTAGAAGGGGACACCATCACCATAGACCTCGGAGGAGCAGCAACACAAAACCAGAGGAGACCAAGGACCAGCACCACAGAGGAGGCTGGGCCCCAGAGGAGCTGCACCAAAGAGGGGCAGATAAGTACACAACACACTGGGAAATCTTTCCCACCCCTTCTTCTTCTCTCTCATCCTCTCCCTCTCCCTCTCTCTCTCTCTCTCTCTCTCTCTCCTCTTCCACTCTCTCTCTCTCTTTTTTTTTTTTTTTTTTTTTTTTTTTTTTTTTTTTTTTTTTTTTTAAATTAAATTTAAGCTGCGAGTGAAACTACCCTACGCGGAAAGCACAGATTTGGCTGTGTAAACGAACGCGGTTCCGAAATTGTGGAAGAATTGCAACAAAACAGGATCACTTTTTCTCGGAGAAAGCAGGACTGCCCCTGTACTGGGCTACTCTGCATAAAAATGGACGTGCTCCCGGACTCTTTAGAAAGCCTGGAAAGAAAAGGACGCTCAGTGATGCATCCTCTAGCTCCCTAGTGACAATATTCTCTGACGACGAAGTAAAGGCCGACAGTGGTCCTAAACGGACCAGAAGAGACTGTCCTACCCCAAATGAAGAGGACAATAACATGCAAGAGGGGAGAGAATCGGCTCCCCATAAGGAAGACAATGACGCAAATGGGGAAGAATCGCCTTCCCATGATGAAGACAATGACATACATAGGGAAGAACCACCTCCCGATGTCCAAGATAGTCAGCCTGAAACGGATGGCTATACCCTGGTAAAGAGAAAAAAAGAGGAAAAATGCGCTCCCTCAAAAGGCAGTACACAATTCAGGGGCACCCCAACTAAATCCAATCCACCACGAACGCCCTGTCGTGGTGGAGGATTTGAAAAAAGGGGGAAAACCCTCCGAAAAAAATAGTTTCCACATGTGGAACACTTGAAAAAAACTGGTGGGACCTGTCGGGGGCACCATCAGGAAAAGCAAACATGGAGGACAGCCAAAACACGGAGGGTGGTTGTGGGCCGCAATCAGCGACCTACAAACAAAGAAAATTAAGTCAAATCAAAGAAATAGAGGGAATAGCAAAAGCAGTACAACTCCAATCCCCACCCTGAATACAGATACGTGGAAAATAACAAAAACGCCCGTTAGGGTGAAAACAAAGGGAATCCCCTCACAATATCAGCAAAATAAGAAGATTTCCCGACGCGCCAATAGGGAGTTGGTGCAATACAACGTAGGAGCCTCAACAAATGTGCCGGCTGCGGAGGCATGAAAAAACGAACACACATGTCCAGGGAATAAAAGAAAAAACTGGTGGGCAACGGCCAACGGATCATGAAAAAAGAAGCGAAATGGACAAAGCGCAAATGAGGGAAACTGAAAAAAACAAATAAAAAGCCGATCAGAAAAGAAAAAAATGAACCATCAACTCCATTGATTCTTGGCTAAAATGAAGCGTAAATACAACATCTCCGTAACTCAAACAAAGAAACAGAAGTAGTATACGTAACAACGAAGGGAAAATCCCCGCATTCACATATGATTCCAAAGAACTGCGATAGAAGGCATAGGACGTGCACTGGATCCCCTGAAAAATGACTAAACCGTCACGCTTTCAAAAAAAAAAGGCGAAAAGCAACTGGCGAAAACTACGGAAAAAAATATGGCCGGTAGATTACCACTTGGAGGCTCCTTATACACTAGTCTGGGGAAAACAAGAGTACCAGTAGGTCCCCTTCCTTAGGAGACCCATCACATCCAGTGCTATGCACCATGCCACAGATTTGGACATGGCAATGTGCAATAAGCACTGCACCCGCGGGAAAAACTTGCCCAACCTGTGGTGAAAAAAAAAGGACCACAATGGTGCGATCATTTCCCCCCCGCACAGGAGCTGTTACACTCCGCTGCGTTCTCAGTTTGTAAACTGCAAAGGAAGAATCATGAAGCTATTCACACTCGCGCCCAAAAGTGTCAAATGTCAACACTCCTCGAAACAGAACAATGTCCCTGGCGAAAGAACAGTGGCTAAGGGCCAACAGGATCCGGGGCTGAAGCATACGTGCCGATGGCACATTGCCCACGGGCAGCAAAGCTCGAGATGGCACCGAGAGACTCCGCCGAGAGACTGACCCCCCCAAAACATGAACAGGCCTGTAATTTCTCTAAGACCAGGCTGGAGGAGCGAAAGAAGGGATCAGCTATGCTGCAGCCACCGCAAAGGGTTCCAACATAGCTGCAGCCATTGCAAAGGGTTCCAACACCCATAAAACCCTAGCAAAAGCAACCAACGTGAAGCTCAATGACAATCATGTACCACAAGCTGCCAAAGGACAGGCATCCTGCAACGAGAATGAAAATACCAACCAAATGACACAGGAGAAAAGAAAATCCAAAGGTGCGACACTGAAAGAGTAAAGGTTCTGGAAGAAGAGAACCGAAAACTCCGCCAGAGCGAGAATGCCGGATTTAGAAGGAGACTGGAGGCACTGGAACAAAAGATGGAGACGAGGCCAGCAGGCGTCGCTGACCTGATGGAGCTGCTGGTAAAGGTAGTGGCCCTGTTCAGTGGAGACCAAGTGCAGGCTGTGCGGGGCCTTCTGACCACCCTGACATCGCCCAACCATGGGCAGTCCCTCCCAACAGTAAAAAAGACACGAGAGGCCTGAAGCAAAAAACTGTCCATCCTGCAATGGAATTGCAGGTCCATCAGTGGGAAGGTCCCCTTCCTCACTGACTACCTGCGAAACCAACCCAGCGTGGACGTGCTGATGCTACAGTCTCTCAACGTCAAACGTAATGCCCTCCCATTCCTAGAGGGATTCTACTATCCCCCTGTTGCACGACAGGAAGGAGAGCGAATTATGGTTGCCACATATGTCAGCAAGAGAAACTGACATACACCGACCTCGATGTATCCACAGGCCAAGTTAAAAGTCGACTCTCAACCTGTGCCATCAGCATCCCCACGAAGGGAAACAGAAAAACCAACCTGGTCAAACGTCTACTACCCTGGTGGAAGCAGCACTGAGGAAGATGTAGCTGGCTCAAAAGCCTAGACACAAACCTCCTGCAGCTGGGTTGTGGCTGGCGACTTCAATGTCAGCCACAGACTATGGGATGCTGGACAGACCCAGAATACTGGAGCCCATCTAGCAAACATAGTCACTGACTCGAACTGACACTATTAAACGATGGCAGAATTACCCGAATTGGACATAAAAGACAAAGGAGTTCCGCCATCGACCTTTCAATGACTTCTTCTGACCTCTACTTAGATGCAAAAGTGGGACCTGGGCCATGATCATCTGCAATCGGACCACCTACCATTACACATTGCGCTTGGAAGTGTGGACCCAATGCCAGCAGACATGGATATGAGAGCCCAAAGTTTCAACTCGACAAGGGCCAACTGGGAACTATTCGCAAACCCGCCTAGACACTGAATGCGAAACGACAAACCCTGTAAGCCCAGATATTGACACATATTATGACAACATCATCAGAGGCATGATCCTTAGAGCAGCCGACACTGCTATTCCCTGAAAGCACCAAAACCAGGAGGGAAAGCACAAATTCACATGCGACTGGTGGAATGAAGAGTGTGACAAGGCCACCGCGGGCAAAAGACACGCCCTACGTAAATTCCAAGCAGTCAACTCAGAAGAAAACAGAGAAGCCCTTGAAAAAGCAACCACACACTGCCAGGAAGTCACAGACAATGTCCGCCGAGAACACTGGGAACGCTTCTGCAGCGAAGAATAAAAGAACCGACAGATAGCTCAAAACTATGGAGGAAAATCAGGAAATTTAGAAGACGCACGCGCCGACCTGAAAGACCCCTTCTAGTCAATGGCCAGCAAACCCAAAATGTCCAGGAAAAAGGCAGATGTTCTTGCTGAAACCTTCGCCAAAGTGAGTCAGAAAGATCACCTCCAGTGGGAGATGATCAATGCCAGACACCAGGCTGAAGCTAACTTCACAAAACTGTTATGGAAGACAACTCAGCCCCCTACAATGGAGACCTGACCATAGGCGAACTGAAGATGGCAATTAGTAGCCTAGGGTCAGCCAGCAAGGCTTCTGGCTCTGACCCTATATCCTACCACATGATTTGCCGACTCACAGAATCCATGACTAAGGTACTCCACATGTTCTACCAAACATGTTGGGTATCTGGCACGATTCCAAAAGCCTGGAAGGAAGCCCTGGTGGTAGCCATCCCCAAAGATGGCAAACCACCAGAACTCCCCACAAGCTACCGGCCGATAGCTCTCTAACTCCACACCTTGGTAAAGTGTATGAAAAAACTGATCAAACACAGACTTGAGTTCCACCTAGAAAAACATGGCTTGCTACCTGTATGCCAGGCTGGATTCCGCAAAGGTAGGAACTGCATGGAAACACGTCGTGCAACTCCTCGAAAATGTCAAGAAGAACATAAGACAACGCTACCCAAAGGTAACACAGTTGCCGCCTTCTTCGACATCAAGAAAGCCTTTGACACGGTGTGGCACGCAAAACTACTAAACAAAATGCACCTACTGGGGCATCACAGGCCGCCCTATACAAATTTGTGGAAGCATTTCTTGCACTCCAGACAAATGGCAGTCAAGGTAGGATCAGCCAAATCGGAAACCACACCCTTGACATGGGTAGTACCACAAGGGAGTGTCATCGCTCCCATCCTCTTCAACATCAATGCTTCACGACATCACAGGGGAAATAGACCAAAACATCAAACGTGAAGTGAAGGTATCACTCTTCGCTGACGATCTGGCGATATGGGTCGATCACATACCACGTCAACAAAAAAAGTCTATGAGCAACCTCCAAATCGCTATAGACACTATCCACACGTATATGCGGAAAAAAAAAAAAAAAAACGGATTTGAACTCTCTGCAGAAAAGAAAAGACGGTCTCATCAGGTTTTTTGCCAGAAAACAAAAGGACCGAGAAGGGTACTCGATACAATTGGTGGGCACAAAATAAAACCAAGTAAAGAAGTCAATTTCTGGGTGTACTATCACCCAGGACTTTGACTGGGGTGTGCCTCACATCCAAAAAACTGGTAAACAAGGCCATGGCGTGCAGTTGGAAACAATCAAAAACCCTGTCAAGAGAGAGCTGGACAAACTCCAAAAAAGCCTTATACACCGACCAGGAGCTCTGGTCCGCCCCAGACTGACCATATGGACACGAAGTCTTTTTCACCACCTCGAAAGTCAGTGGGTAAAAGCTACAGCGCATCGAGCTAGCAGCCCTCAAGCAAGCCATGGGACTCCCAAAAGTGCTGTCAACGACTTGGTCTACAAGAAGCAGGTTGGGTTACCCTAAGAGACGAAATGCCGCCGCCGGTGTTGCCTCGAGGTACCAAAACACAGTCAACGCAAAGTACTCAATGC
>JADBJO010029376.1:0-7500 GCA_016801955.1 Conus betulinus
TTGCTGACGGATTGTCAGATCCCCAGCCACACGGATGCCCAACGTATCGGCCATCTCCCTTCTGCATTTTCTTTCCTGCAGAACGGAAAGTTTGTCACTCCAGTTACGCAGTCGCGCAATGATTGTCCGAGGTCTGCCATCTTGTTGTTTCTGACCTACGCGATGGGCTCGCTCTACATCTTCCAGAGACCAATTCTTGAAGGGGTAGAAGCGAGTCAGAAGTTGAACGACTTTACGAGCGCAGGTCGTATAATCTTCGCGATGGTCCTCATGGACGTTGAAAAATCTGATGTTGTACTGACGTGAAAAAGTTTCAAGTTTATCTTGATGATCCTGCAAGTGATCAGACATATCTAAAAGGAATTCCTGCCATTGGAAGAGTTGTGAGAGACGAAACTCGAAAACGGAACATTTTTGAGACAAACATGAAACTTGATCTTTAAGCTGTCTATTTTCATCTTTCAGAGAATAGTACAAGGACTCAAGAGTACAAGGGTAGTTCTCAGAAGTTGACTGGTTGCCACGTAACGGTTGAAAACACTGTCCCACCTGTGCATCTTGAGTGTGTAGAGGTGCTGGGTTGGGTGGAAATCCTGGTCCAGGATTGGACTCAATATCGCCACACAGCAACAGAAACATGACTATAATTACACACACATAGACAGACAGCATATATGAAGACCTGCTTTGGTGGGCAACCATAGATACCTTTAGGGGTATCACTAACCCCCACTGGACAGTTTTACAGTATCTCATAGCAGCCAGCATCAGAAACGGGCGGCACACACACACAGAGACACAGAGAGACACACACAGAGAGAGAGAGAGAGAGAGAGAGAGAGAGAGAGAGAGAGAGAGAGAGAGACATGTGCATTCATGCGCTGTCCTTAGTGTCTATCTCTATCGATCTCCGATCCAGTAACAGAGAAAGAAGATGTAACACATGTCAACTGAGATAAGACTTTGAATCTCTCAGGGTCCCCAGCGTATACTGTAGACGTGTGTGCGCTGGTGTGTGTTCATCAGTGGGGTGACGCCAGCATGTTAATTAGAGTGTCCATGGACATCATGAGTGTGCAAGCGTTGGTGTGTGAGTGTGGGTGGGAGTGAGTGAGTGAGTGTGTGTGTGTGTGTGTGTGTGTGTGTGTGTGTGTGTGTGTGTGTTCATTAGTGGGGTAATGCCAGCGTGTTAATTAGAGAGTCCACAGACATGTGTGTGGAAGCGTTGTGTGTGTGTGTGTGTGTGTGTGTGTGAGAGTGTGTGAGTGTGTGTGAGTGTGAGTGAGTAAGTGTGTGTATGTATGTTTGTGTGTGTATGTTTGTGTGTGTGTGTGTGTGTGTGTGTGTGTGTGTGTGTGTGTGTGTGTGCGTGCGTGCGTGCGTGTGTGTGTGTGTGTGTGTGTGTGTGTGTGTGTGTGCGCGTGCGCGCGCGCACATGCGCACACGCCCACATACAAAGGTACACACATACACACAGATATGTACACATACAGACTATATGCAGATACGTGTGCTCACACAAACCGACAAATCACACACACACACACACACACACACACACACACACACACACACACACACACACACACACACATATATATATATATATATACACAAACACACACGGTAGTAGAGCGCCGGACTCGTAATCTTGGGGTTGCGGGTTCGAATCTCCGCCGGGCCTTTTCAGTGCAGGGAGATTTTTCCCTCGGAGTTAACATTGGTTCTAACTCCATCTCCTATACAGTCCTTCGAATGAGACTATAATCCGAGGTTCCATGTGTGAACGCACGCATAACATCTTGCACACACGTAAAATCCCATCACCAACTTTCGGAGAGAGAAGCCAGACCCCGGGCTCAAAATAAAGCAGATGACACTTGTGTAGTTTTTAAATAAATTAGAAAGTGTCAGTCCAACTGAAATAGTAAATCTGTTTTCAAACTCTTCTTTATTGAATCTGGTAGTTTTTTTTCAAATTCTTATTTATATTGAAATATGGTAAAAAGAAAGAGAGCTTTAAGCAGGTCTTTAGAAAAGGAAAACTACATCTCTTCATAAGACTTTTCATTGTTTCTGTCTATGAGTGTTCTTTGTTCACGGTCTATCCTTCGGCTTTCCATTGATGCACGGTTTTGTTTCATCAAGTTCAAAAAGGATGCGTCATATCTCTAATACGTCTTATATTTTGTATTTCTTTGAATGTCAGTTTAATAAGATGACAGAATATTGCCTGTTCTATGTCTACAGTCAGTGTCTACGTTTACACATGTGAAGATGTTGTAACCAAAATAAGAAAGAAGTTAGATAAAAAAGGGGGGGGGGGGGGGGGGGGGGGGGGGGGGCTTGTTCTAAACGTATGATAGGAGACATTCTTGCTACAATTCTCGCCAGAAACCATTCTTCATCCTTTGAATAAGCATTATTCCTATGTTCAATACTACGGTAATTCCATGACAGAGTCAAGAGCTTGACTGAAATTTCCTCACACCAAATTAATTTAATTGTCGTCAGTTATTGTTAACTGTAAACTCAGGACATCGTTACTTGATACGTATTTGTTAACAAAAAGGAAGCTGATTTTTTGTTTCTTCTGCAACCGTCGAATAGTCCACAGATGATCTTTGATGGTCCTGTTTACTTTGAAATCAAAATGGTTATTAAGCGTTATCATAACCCCTCTTGTATTACTAAGAGCCTCATCATGCTGAAAGATTCTTTCCCTCAAAGTATGTAGAAATCTAAACGAAGGGTTTTCCATGTTTCTAAGCCAAACGTCTTCTATAAATCCTTTCAGGAACTAGCAATTAACAGATAATATCGATGAAGTACTATCCATTGTTCACAGGGAAAACAACACCATACTGTGCCATTTATTGATATTGTAGATGAATTGCTATCTACTAACAGTGTGAACAAATCGTAACCCGTAGTTTACAGAGAAGACAATAATATACCGTTTCATTCTACGTCTAATGTAGATAAAGTACTATCAATTGTTTACTGGCAAAACAATAACATACAACGTCATTTTACTGTGTTCGACACCCTTGAACATTCTCACATACTTCATTCAAAACAGAAAGTATTTATCCAGCCAAAACACAGCTGATGACCTCACAAAATAAAGAGTGGATGAGTTGAGTTGGAATCCACTTGGAATATCAGAACTTATCTGATGGTGGAAAGGAGAGTCGATCTCTCTTCAATGACTGGTGACTGTTCCACCTTCTCTACAGCAGGCTGATCTGTTGAGACAGCTGTGTTGTGCAAGCAGTCCTGGGGCAGGAACAGGGACCCAGGACCCAAGGTAATTCTTCTGGTTGATCAGTGAAACCTTACACAGGCTTTCAGAGTAGGGGAGACAAGCGTTCACCTATGTGGTTTACATTTGTTGTAATGTTTGGTTCACTGGTGGTAATCAGCCGCACAGCCTTCTATGGAGCAGTGAAGTGAGGAGACTTGGTTTCCCCTTTTTTGTGTGCAAAGCTACACATCCGGTCTCTATTGTCTGTCTGAATCATGTCACCATAGATAGAGAGAGAGAGAGAGAGAGGGAGGGGAGGGGGTCTGGACTGAGACAGTTATCCCCTACCACCTAAAAGGTGAGGACATGTGAAGAAGGTTCAAGTACACCAGCTCTCAGACATTGGCGACAGGTTTAGCCTTCATGCAAATGAACAAAGATTCGTTGTCTGTCTAACCAGCCGCCGTGGCGAAGTGGTTAGCGTCGCAGACTCCCGGCTGGGAGAGCGTGGGTTCGAATCCCATCAGTCATGTGGGTTTTTCTGACCCCGACCGGCTTCAACCCAGAGTTGAGTTTGCTGCAGACTCAGTTGGGAAGACTGGGATCACACAGTCGAGTTTCATCCACTTAATGGATGCGTTTCTGAGAGTGTTGCTCAAATTTCCTGACCAACACTGCAGGTGCCTGTATCTCTCGGGCCTGGTTGACGCCGGGATATATTATGAAAGGAAGCGTAGAGTATAGCCCTGTCATGTAGTCTCAGACCGAAATGGAAATCTGTAGCATCATCTTAATCATCCTCATTCTCATTGATCAGCATAAAAATGTCTCAGATTCTGTGGCCCTTCATGCCCTGCTCTCATGGTGACCCCAATTTCGATGTCCTCTCCACGTCTGTGGTCTTGGCGAGTCCATGGGGGCTGTCGTTGGACGGACGTGGTGGCGCACTCTGGAGGGATAGCTCACTCACGCTGGCTCTGGCTCAGCAACTAAGCAATTATTGTCATCAGTCGGTTTCTTAGTAGGTGGTGTCCTGCGTATGTTAGATCAGAACAGGCGCCACTGAACACCACCGAGGTAACTCGGCAGCAGTGCAGTGTCTCCTCTGGTGGGTTGCCTCTTGACGACTTGACACGGACTGTTCACTGTGGATTGCTGGTGCCGGGGCTGCGGTGAGGCCGACCAGGCTGTGGCTGTGGATGGGGTGTCGGGATGAGCGGTGTGGGTGCACTGCCTCTGAGGTGGCGCAGAGGTTGGGACAGCAAAAATAAATAAATAAATAAATACGATTCATTGTCTGCACCTGTGTGAGACACCAGCAGCCCATTTTTCCTGAGCCTACGCTGAGAGGGGAGGGAAAGGGAGATGGGGGCAGTTGGTTCTCTGAACTAGCAGAGAGAGCTCACACAACCTCTCATCTCAATTGTCAGGTCACACAGCTGTAGAATTAAAACAGAAAATCATGTACAATGCTTGATGCATTATTCCTTTACATGTTTCTGTCCCTGTTGTGGATACTACAGATCCAATGAGCCCAAACAACGTAAAGACACAATCATATATATCTGCTAATGTGAACATCAGTGCAATCTACCCAGGTATAGAACATTTTATTGAATCAGAACGTCACACAAGACATGTTCCTGCGGGTTTATGTGTCAGAGTGTGACAGGTATTTACCACAGTTCACAGCCCACCAGGGACTGGTGTACGGTGTGTGTGAGGATGCCTCGTCTTTTTGTAAGCTGCACTTGCAAGTCTCACAGGGCTGGAAAATACTTGCCCATATCAAACGGTTATCATATGGATGTGATTTCTCGAACTGGAAAACACAGGTGAAGAGCAGAAAACATACATTCCGTATTGAAAGCACTGACTTTCAATTCAAGAATCATTCAGTCAGACAGCAACTCCATATTAATATCAAATTTTAACAATCCCAAGGTAAACATAATATCCAGGCAACTCAAACCCAACTTACCTTATGAAGTATGTTAAGGAGTATTCTGGATTCATGATAATACCGGTGCTATTGTTCAGTGCCAACGCTGCTTACAGCAAAACGCTGACAGTGCCCTCAACATGCGTGGTCCTCATCAGCATTCAGCAGGCGTATGCACATAAAGATAGGTACATGACGTTCAAGTACACAAAAACAGGAACGTCACATCAGTCTGAAGAACATGTGGGCATTAGTCGTTCGTTACCACTTTTTGTGTTTATCACCTCGCGCATTCAAATTAATGTTGACCGACCTAGTTTGGAAATGTCTTATTTCAGATTATATTTCTCCTCTGTCTCTAAAAGAGATCGACCTCAAGGCTGCCCAGCAGTTTATACAACTGTTCTGTGGATCATTACGCCAAATTTCAAGATCACGTGCACTGTGACCTAAAGCCAGAGTGTGAAGATGGACGTGATGAAACAGAGCACTGTCCCTTCAGTGGTCCTGGCTGCCGGGATCTGGTGGCTTCACGAAGCAAATGTTATCAGCTGGTCCAGTTTGATGAACTCTTTTACCATGAGGCTTTCTATTATCAGTGCAAGATGAGGGGTGGTAGTCTAGCTTCGATAAAAAACATGTGAGGAAAAGGAAAATTTCGCACATATTTTCATAAATGATATTGTCATTCGAGTGAGTGTAGGTGGTTGGTCAGGTTGTATTTTTTGCCTTTCAAGTACAGCAAATTTCGTGTATGGTCTGATCGCACCTTGATCTATAGGATATACCATTTTAAGTCAGATCAGATACCCGATCCTTCAAGAGAAGCGAAAGTAATGGGTATAACGAGCGCGGAAGTGCATTTTTGGCTTAGTTATTTCAGCCTTACTGCTGTGTGTGAAGTGTCGTCACTCACTCCCAGTATTTCTGCTCCACCTGTTTTACTGGCTCCTTCACCTTCACCACCACTGACCCACAGCAACACACTGCAGTTGTTACAGGCTTGTCCAGACATGCAACTGACCCACCTCTTCCTGTTGTGTGACCCTAACAGTTACTGCACAGGAGTCGTGGGTCCACAGGACGACACGATGCTGACAGTGAATGATGAACACAACGTGACAGTGTTTTCTTCCAGAAGCTTTATGTGCACAGACACAATGTTCAGATGTGATGATGGCATCACAACAGTGCACTACACTCTGCTGTGTGACTTCAGACAGCATTGTCCCGATGACAGTGATGAGTCATTCTGTGTCCACACCTCACGTGACGGGTTTTGGTTGTGTGAATGGTCAGTCTGTGTTGGACAGTCAACACTGTAATGAACACTCTGACTGTGTGGACAGTTCTGATGAGACCGACTGTCCTGCTAACACAACAATGTATCCCCAGCCTCCTATGACCAGAAAAAGGAGCCATTGTACATCAATTTAGATGGCACTGATTACTTCACTCAGCAGGTGATGGGAGCTGATGCAGCCTGTCCAGACAGTCATTACCATTGTATAAGCCAGTGGATGTACTGTCTCCCTGTCTACACAAGATGTAATGAATTTTCTTATTGTGTTCATGGAGAAGATGAACAAGCCTGTGACAGATCAAACTGTCCTGGTTTTTACCACTGTCGAGCTTCTAGGGTGTGCGTGCACAGAGATCATCTGTGTGATGGCTGGGGTCAGTGCCCACAGCAGGATGATGAACTGATGTGTGACAGGACCTGTCCTGAACACTGCCTGTGCCAAGGTCACCTGTTTGTGTGTAGAAAAACCTTTGCTGCCAGTCTGTTTCCTGAACTACGCTCCCTGGACGCCCAGGGTTCGGGAATGGACTGCATGATGTCGTCCACAATGGCTATCTCATTCGTCTGATCATGTCGTCTTGTTCCTTGCTCAATATTTCTATCTTAAGTTTGTCCAATCTTTTGTTCCTTGATCTTTCCAATAACCATCTAAGAACTCTTGATATGACAGAGTTCCTTGTCTTGCCGAATGTAAAATCTCTAATCTTAGCACATAACCCTTTCATTCAAATGACTAACACACCACTCAAGTACGTTCAATTTTCAATTTGCCACATGGATATATCAGGGACACTCATAAGCGATCACAGTACAATTCTGTCAGTATACATCCCCTATTTGGTCTACTTTAACATATCCTTCTGTCTGTGCTGTAGAGGAGATTGGATTAATGGGTTTTAGAAATACACCACGATTGACTGAACTGGACGTACGGGGAAACCCGGTGAACGCCTTCTCGATTGACGTGTTTTTCAAGACACCACATTTAAAATACATCCTTTCCTCAGA
>JADBJO010029376.1:15000-19120 GCA_016801955.1 Conus betulinus
GTCGTAACACCTTGCTAAGTTCAAACTTTCTCGTAATCCCCTGACCCCACTGTCCCCATCAAACAAGTCTTTGGTTTTTCTTCTTTGAAGCATTTAGATCTTTCAGGTGTCAAAATAAGAGATATTAATCATGCTCTGGAAACGTTTCCACGTCTAGAAACATTAAATTTGTCATACAGTGTGGTAGAGCATGTTTTCGATAAAGGCTTCCAAATTCTTAGTGGAATCCAAGTTATAGAGATTACTTGAGTGCCCTTTGACTTTATTTTCAAGTGATATAATAAAGGGTTGGACAGACTCCATACTTTATACACAAGCAGTTATACACTTTGTTGTACAAGGGTCCTTCCAAAAGATTTCAATATAAAGAACTGTCATGGACCTACCGACCCTATACCATCTTGTGATACTCTGCTAAAGGCTCCATCACATCCAAACCTATTTGGACTATTTGCAACATGCATTTTTTTTGTCAGATAGCACTGATATAGCTGCTTACTTTTCTTCAAAGAAAGGTTAACACAAACTGGTGTTGATAAAATTATGACCCACCCAGTGTGCTGTAACTCTGTCAGGGGATTGTATCCGGCCATTGTGACAGTGACAGACCTGACACACGGTGGATCTTACCTGTGGGAAGACACTGCCTGGAGACATGGTCCTGTGTGCCAGCTGTGTGTGGGTTTTATTCGTCCTGTCCTCGCATGTCTCTACATTCATCGACTGCTTGCTCACCGTAGAGCGATGTACGGCCTTGCATTGTTCGAACAGACATTTTGTTCTCATAACATCCTCCATTCATGTGACATGCGTGGTGATTTGGACTGGAGGACTGTTCCTTGCATCATTTCCATTGTTCCCCGGGTCCACATATGATGACACTTACACTCAGACAGGCGTTTGTCAGCCTCTACCATCACTTTGGAAGGGGTCACGGAGACAGCCAGCCATACTCGCTTTTCTTGCAGGTTTCTTAGTTCTTTTGGATGTCATCATGTTCACTGGTCAGGTATACATTTTCAAAAATCGAGCAGTGTATTGTGGCAGTTGTAAAGGGGTCTGAATCAGTCTCATGACTCTGTTTTAGCTTCCCATGTATCAGCGATGGTTCTGTTGTGTCTGTGTCTTATACTGATAGTAACAGATTATTCCATATCCAAGCACGTGTGGTCGGCAGCAGCTTTGTATTCCCCATGAAACCAGTCTCCCATCCTCTTCTTTACATGTACGGATATGCTAAAGAAAAACAGAGGAAACGGCAAAGACAATGCCTATTCAAACGACTTAGTGTAATAGTATAAATGTTACAGCCTCCCTCCCTCTCTCTCTCTCTCTCTCTCTCTCTGTGTGTGTGTGTGTGTGTGTGTGTGTGTGTGTGTGTGTGTGTGTGTGTGTGTGTGTGTGTGTACTTTTGTTCATTTGCCTACAGTACTCCCCTTAATCATGTTCTTTAAAGTTAGGTCGGGCACCAAAGTACAAATGATGGTTGTCTGTCTAATGTGGAACAGACGGAAAGAGACATGCCACTGGTGCCATTAGATTTCTATGTCTATGTGAGTGTGTAAGACATCTTGTGACGGAGTAGTGTATGTGTGTGCGTGTGCGCGCGCGCGCGCGCGCGCGCGTGTGTGTGTGTGTGTGTGTGTGTGTGTGTGTGTGTGTGTGTGTGTGTGTGGTGTGAATATCATGGGTACACCCACACATGCATCCAAACTTTTAGAACTTGTGTAATTGTTGTCCTTCCTGACAGAAGAGTTATGAAGTTATGATTATTTATCTTTATCCATGTACCCATCATCTGTCCACACATAAGTTTTGTATTGAGAGAGAGAGAGAGAGAGAGAGAGAGAGAGAGAGAGAGAGAGAGAGAGAGAGAGAGAGAGAGAGATGTACCAGCAAACCAAATATTGTTCCACCGCTCTGACTGACCAATCTAACCAGGCAGCAAAAATAAGAGACTTTGTCTGACCATCTTGATTATCTATATTTGTAACTTTAAAGAAAAACCCACCAGTAGGGAAAATCTACCTTCCATTATGAGAGACCTATACGCTCACAACTTAAAACCAATACTGATCTCGACATTAAATCGCCCAACACAAATACCAAAACAGAAACACGGATTAACGAAGGAGATATCCTCTAGAAAGGACGTGGCAACTTTGCCTATATGCACTGCATCTGACACTTATACACGGCAACAGCAACTGATGAAACGAACAAAGACAGGTGAAAGTTCATTAAGGTTGGCACAGCAAGCTTTTTTTTTTTTTTTTTTTTTTTTTACTTTGAATATAGTTAAACAGAACACACATGCGAATGGAAGCTAAAACATTAGCTTCGGTTCGATTGATTGAAAAGGAAAACGTTCGTGAGACAGGGAACAGGAAATAGTAAATAACAAGTATGGTAACTCTAGCTCCCACGATGAGTTAATTGCATGACCGTAGTTCCTGACAAATGCTGCTTTCAACAACGACACAAATGTCAACACCAAGCACAAAGGATAAACGGGAAGACCCCTCCCTCCGCGCCCCCCCCCCCCCCCCCCCCCCAAAAAAAAAAAAAAAAAAAAAAAAAAAAAAAGAAAAAAAAAAAGAAAAAGGATGTTTTCAAAGTTGACCAATCGATCACAACCTACTACAAAATGAAGAGAGAACTCACAACGAAAAGCAACAGTGTACCATGGACCTCGACTTTCTAAAGTAACTGCCAACGATCTTGCCGCAAATTCTAAACCACCTTCACTCTACATCAGGTTGTGTACATCGTTTTGTTTGGGGATCTTGCTTTTCTTACAATTTTGGTCATGGCGACTGTAGCCTAACACACTCTTTTTCCACTTTAGTCTGCAGACAGATAGGAAATGCATGGCCGGTGACGATTACTTTGGAAATGCTTAAAATACCCATTCCTGGAAAAACACTAAAATAAACAGAGGAATAAATAAATACAATTGAATAAATGTTACTTCTGTGACGAACCTGGATCCTACAGAATAAAATGAAAGGTCGTGGAACGATTTTTTTTTTTTTCAAATTCATATTCTAGTATAGTAACGTTGATGTTCTTGATCTAGTTTTTTTTTTTAAATTGCTGTTCTGTTTGACGGTTTTTTAATTTACCTCGAAGCTTTGTTATGAAACATTGCATTTCTCTACAATGAAAAGCGATATTCAGCCATTGTATGGTTAGCGAGCAGCCCCGTTGGCAGCAAGTGTGTGGTATTTCAACATTCAGGATGGACAGGCAGATACCATCACTAGATGTCCATGGGTTTCAAGCGTGCGCTTTGTTTCCTCAATGATCAAAATAAAGAAAAGGCGTCGTGAACATGCTAGTGACACTTTTTTCATAGCTAAACTGTGTTTTCAAAAAGAAAATGAGTGAATTTTGCAGCTTTCACACTTTTGTTGACTTCGTTCTTTTCTTTACAGTCATATCCTTTTAATATTTTTGTTATTTCTATCCTTTCTTTCGCTAAAGCACGTTGTAAGAAGTTGGACATAGTGTCCATGTAACTACCGATTGTTATTTTTCTTAAAGTGGAGACGCTCATTTGTGCATATAGTGTGCATGTTACTACACACCACGAGGGCTTTTTTCCATTCTCAAAATGGAAATGTTATTTTTCATGATGAGATTTTTTTTTCCTTTCTCGTTAACGATTTTGATTTTTGCTTCCTGCTTTAGATGCTTAAGGGTAAGAATATAACATTATATCTTGTCAAGAGGCGAATTCTATAATCTCGTTGTCAGAAGGCGACCACAAAATGTGGAAAGTGTTGGCACGGTCTGTAGTTTGATTGTCTGACAAACTGCAGGATGTCCCTCTGATCTATGCCTTAGTCACTAGGTAGAATCTGCTCCCCAACTGGCTAGACAGCCTGCCACTACGGGCATCGGCGCTGCTGACTTTACCGCGTTCTGTCACCCGCATGCAAAGATCGGTGCTTTGATATCCTTTAGCAAATGAAGGAAGTACCCCAGAAACAGCATCATTGATTAGCGCCAAGACAACCATTGTTTAAAACAATTCCTGAAGGAAAGACCTGATGGAACACAGCAAACTAGGAAGTATGAAAACCATCTGTATGTCTGTCTGCCAGCGCAGCGATTT
>JADBJO010029377.1:2500-5000 GCA_016801955.1 Conus betulinus
TGTATTTTGAGGTAGACAAATGTCAAAACCATGCAAAATCATGGCAAAGCAATGGTGACGTAACGCAGAGGCATTACGATATATGCTGTGGTACTGACTAAAACGATATCAAAACAGAGAAACAAACAATTATCAGAATCTAAAGCTGAACCCTACAGCGTTGTAAACATCTCAATCAGATATCTGTTTGATCTTGTGAATTATGCATTTGATTGTTTTATTTGTGTGTGCGTGCGTATGTATGTATGTGTATGAATGTGTGTGTGTGTGTGTGTGTGTGTGTGTGTGTGTGTGTGTGTGTGTGTGTGTGTGTGTGTGTGTGTGTGTGTGTGTGTGTGTGCGTATGTGCGCGCGCGTGTGTGTGTCTGTGTGTGTGTGTGTGTGTGTGTGTGTGTGTGTGTGTTTCAGGGGGGGGGACTTTAATATATGAGCCTGCTTATAAACTCTGAGAGAGAGAGAGAGAGAGAGAGAGAGAGAGAGAGAGAGAGAGAGAGAGAGAGAGAGAGGAGAGAGAGAGAGAGAGATGTTCGATTCCACTTACCCTCGAACTCAAAAAGACACATTCGAACCACATCCATCTAAGCACCATCACTCATAAAGATACATCACCTGCACGTCGGTTCACAGCACTTGCCATCCTGCCCACCCAGATAATTGCGATGACATATCCACCTACTCCTTTTAATCGCAGCCACTCAGGCACAGATACGCCCATGTACTCCCTGTAGTGAATACGTAGAGCATTAGGTGTCGCGAAATGTCAGTGGAAACAGAGACACAGAGCCGAGAGAAAAACACAGTACACATGGCCAAGACGTTATTCCACACGATAATTGTCTCGTAAAAAGGAAAACTATACGCACTTTCTCTGACCATTATTCCACACGATAATTGTCTCGTAAAAAGGAAAACTATACGCACTTTCTCTGGGTCAGAGTTCTTAGCGTGTGACATGTGCCAGAAATTTGAAGACCTTCATAAATAATTTGACGTTACTTCAAAGCAAACTTTCTGCAGCGTTTGTGTCTTATTATCTAAATGGTCATGGTGTGAAAAATGGATATTTCAAGGATCAGAATACCCTTGACACTCAAACAAGAAATGAGTTTCCTGCTCTTGTTCGGCAGAGCTGACTGGACATGGAGCATTCTCTCATATTAAACAACACTGGAATATACTGACGCACGACATACCCACACAGAAATGCTTGGCACTATTTCCGTATGCTTTTTATTCAGGCTGGCCTATGATTTCCTTGAAAAATATTTGTTTGAAAAGGTGTACAGCTGGTGGATAGCCTTTTTTCTTTTCGTATCGATGTGGCTTATTCAACAGGGATGATATGAACCAAATGATCCTTTGTGCGATTTATTTTTCTTTCTTGTCGCGGCCAGATAAACACACTACATCAAATCCATTTCATATAAGATTGATTACACGTGTAAACCATGTGGCAGTTACTTCCTCTTGCAGTGATAACAGCCTTCAGTAAGCCTTAACATACTGACAGGGAGTTTTAAGATTCCAAACCAGAGTTGTGATACATCATTAATGTGTTGTGTGAAAACAGTGGCCAATGACCAGGTTCTCCATCAAAAATCCTTTTACTGGTTCTCTCTTCTTTCTTACGACGAAATATCTTACAGGAACTCCCGGCTGGGAGGTCGTGGGTTCGAATCCCATCAGAGTCCATGTGGGTTTTTCTGCCCCGACCGGCTCCTACCCAGAGTTGAGTTTGCTGCGGACTCGGGCTCAGTTTGGGAAGACTGGGACCACACAGTCGAGTTTCATCCACTTAATGGATGCGTTTCTGAGAGTGTTGCTCAAATTTCCTGACCAACACTGCAGGTGTCTGTATCTCTCGGGCCTGGTTGACGCCAGGATATATTATGAGAGGAAGCGTAGAGTACAGCCCTGTCATGTAGTCTCAGACCGAAATGGAAATCCGTAGCATCATCATAATCATCCTCATTCTCATCGATCAGCATAAAAAAAAAAAAATGTCTCAAATTCTGTGGCCCTTCATGCCCTGCTCTCATGGTGACCTCAGTTTCGATGTCTTCTCCACGTCTGTGGCCTTGGTTTGGTTCCGTCGGGGGTCACCGGTATCGGCGAGTCCATGGGGGCTGTCGTTGGACGGACGTGGTGGCGCGCCCTCCGGAGGGAGAGCTCACTCACGCCGGCTCCGCGACTAAACAATTATTGTCGTCAGTCAGTAGGGGGCTTAGTAGGTGGTGTCCTGCGTTTGTTAGATCAGAACAGGCGCCACTGAACACCACTGAAGTGACTCGGCAGCAGTGCAGTGTCTCCTCCTCCGGTGGGTTGCCCTTTGACGACTTGACATTGACTGCTCCCTGTGGATTGCCGGTGCCGGGGCTGCGGCGGGGCCGACCAGGCCGTGGCTGTGGACAGGGCGTCGGAATGAGCGGCGTGGGTGCACTGCCTCTGAGGTGGCGCAGAGGTTGGGACAGAAAAAAAAAAAAAAAAAAAAAAAAAAAAA
>JADBJO010029378.1:0-19120 GCA_016801955.1 Conus betulinus
TCTTCATGCCAAGCAGCCTCAGGCGCCAGAACCCACTTATGATATGGGCCAGCAAGTTGCTTGGCCATTACTCCTAGCTTAGTGATTTAGCGTATATACATTTGACCTTGCCATTCCTTGGCGAACTGCCCACGTGGCTGACCATGCAAGCATACATGGCAAACCTACCTTTTAAAATGGCTAGGGGGTATTAAACTGCTTCCACTAAGATTTTACCACCGCACCACCCCGACTTTGTGTCAATATGCCCATAACATATGTGATTGACCTGAACACAACACCTCAACTAGAATAGTTCTTCCCCACTACCCCAGTCTATCACACAGGGTTTGTCAGGCTATCAAACTCATATCCACCGCTTTCAGGTTATGCTGCTTTTTTCTTTCCCCTATATCTGTTTTCAAGGATAGGCAAGAAGTTATTTTTCTTTTTAACTTTCATGACAACAAAATCCTTTTTCTTTAGTCTCTTCTGCCACAAACCTCAACAACTGCCTGAGGCCATATTCCCCCTCCATTCACCAACAAAAATACATTTGTTGCTTCTGGTGATCCAATTTTCCAACTTAACATCCATGGACACCTTTGATCGCTTCTTAGTTTGGCTCTGAAGACTGGCTTGATGACAAACATACCGACTTGATGACAAAACACACTGTAATGCAGGGCGCTTCCAAAGTAAGTCATACTGGGTGACTTTGGCCTCTCTACAAGCCTTTTCTGGATTTCTTATAGAAACTGTGCAAGCTGACTTGAAAATTGTAAGAATTCCACATGTTTCACATGTCTGAAGGCATAAACAATTTTGCTGACCTTGACTGTCAATCCTGTAGCCAAAGAACAGTAACAGAACTATTTGCAGAATGCTTTCTTCAAGCAGACCAGAGCCTGAACAGAAAGGCTTCTTTTCTCAGCATATCCATATACAGGCCATGGCCAACTGATGTACATAAGCTGAGTCTGGACCTGGCCAACTGATAAACACAAGCGGAGTCTGGAAGGGCTAATGAGGATTTGTTGAAACAGCAGACGGGCAGGCAAGTGGAAGAGTAGGCGGAAGGTGACTGAGATTAAGCAAGAACAGAGGCAGAGAGAGAGGAGAGAGAGAGAGAGAGAGAAGAGAGAGAGAGAGTGTGTACATGGTCGTGCATTGTGTTTCCTGGTAAACTATCAGCCTGCCCCACTTCATCACAAGAATGCTGTAGTCTCAGTGAAGAGTTCTTACCCCAGGTTGATATCCAGGCAGCCCCAAGGCCCACCCCTATTGTGGCCTTGTAGGGGTCCACCACAGAGTTATAATGCACACCCCGATGGGTAGCTGATGCGGATTGTTTCATTATCTGTCTATATACGTGCTTTGAAACGTGTTCATGGGCTCTGAAACACAGCAGCGTCACATTCGCTTCACATCCTGTTAACCCAAGAACATGCTGACAGATTATCCCTGGCCCTTGGACATGGTTAAAGGATATTAAAATATATATATATATATATATAACTGTATGAACAGTAAGCCTTTCCTTTGTCAACTTATATCTGGGAAAAACTGTCGAGGACGGTGTACATCCTTAAATTCTTTGCCAAGAATGTTGGCAAAATCATCCCAAAGTGACTCCCCTACTATTAGCAATCACTGAAACTTTATGGTATTTCATCTGGTCAATGAGCCATGATCCCAAATCTATAAAAAAAAAAACCCTTAACATTGTAAATCTCAAGTACAGGCTGACACCGTACCTCCTCCTACTGTCATCACTCTAACCCACACCAAGATACAACCTCCCCCACTCTGGAAACTCACCAAGGCTGTACTGGTAGACATCTACCGGTCTGTTGAAACAGCTCCGCTATAGCCTGGATTTCCAAGTGATTGCCATGGCAGTCATCCATGCGCTTGCGATTCAGGTAAGTCTGGAAGTCCTCAGTCACATACTGAGAGAAGAATTCCGCATTCTTTGCCTGCAAGAACAAAATCATTTCCTGCTGATAACAAAACAATTGTGCAGCCAGTATTGATTGCCTGATTAAAAAAAAAAAAAAAAAAAAAATAAACCGCTTGTTATTTCAAACATTACAGTTTGGAATTTTGTGCTTGACTTATTCTTGTAAACTCCTAGGGGGAGCACAGAGCTGCAAACTGAGGACCTTGATCTTGTATTCCTCCTTTTGCCCACTTTGAGCTGATTTCCCCTTTGAAATAGGGTTCTGATGTTCCGGATTTGTTCTTTTTTTTTTTTTTTTTTGGTGCTGTCCCCCAACCTCTGCGCCACCTCAGAGGCAGTGCATCCACGCCGCTCATTCCGAAACCCCGTCCACAGTCACAGCTCGGTGTCAGCCCCGCCGCAGCCTCGGCAATCAGCAATCAACAGGGTGTGGTCAACGTCAAGCTACGCAGGACACCACCAACTAAGCCCCCTACTGACGACAATAACTGCTTAGTTGTGGAGCCGACATGAGTGAGCTCTCCCTCCAGAGGGCACCACCACGTCCTGTCCAACGACAGCCCCCATGGACTCGCCGATACCGGTGACCCTGACGAAACCAAACCAAGGCCACAGACAAGGAGGAGGACATCGAAAATTGAGGTCACCATGAGAGCAGGGCATGAAGGGCCACAGAATTTGAGACTTTTTTTTTTAATGCTGATCGATGAGAATGAGGATGATTAAGATGATGCTACGGATTTCCATTTCGGTCTGAGACAACATGACAGGGCGTACTCTACGCTTCCTTTCATAATATATCCCGGCGTCAACCAGGCCCAAGAGATACAGGCACCTGCAGTGTTGGTCAGGAAATTTGAGCAACACTCTCAGAAACGCATCCATTAAGTGGATGAACTCGACTGTGTGGTCCCAGTCTTCCCAACTGAGTCCGCAGCAAACTCAACTCTGGGTAGGAGCCGCGGTTCGGGGCAGAAAAACCCACATGACTCTGATGGGATTCGAATCCACGACCTCCCAGCCAGGACCTCCTAACCTGGGCTTTGGACTGGCTAAATGACACAAAGGGATATTTACATCATAGCTCAAAATTCCCACGGAATTCTTAGTTATTCTGGTAAAAATTGAGTACAATAAAAATTTCTTAGCATTCCTCCAATTCAATTTCCTACTTTCCACCTTTCCCTCTCCTCCCCCACTTCATTAAAGAAAACGGTTTTATAAAAAACTACTGGTAGTGCAGTGACAGATCAGCAGGCACAATTCAATACAGCTTGCGTTGCACACTTCCAACTGAGGGTTATAACAGAGGGAAACAACACTGTTACACAATGCTTTTGTTTATTATGGTGTACAAAAATTCTCTTGTGCTTAAGAAATGTAATAACAAATCTGTCATGTTTTTAACATTCATGGCATTCCTAGACTGAATTAGAATACTAAAATCTTCGGCTTGCTGTCTGTGTCTTTTTTCCCCGCTCTCTCTCTTTAGCACACATTACAAACATTCCAACATAAATCTGCATTGATGTATTACAAAACAAAATGTCCGTAGTAGTTCTTCTATTGTTTCTACACCGCTCAATTACAATGCCCACATGCTGCTGACATGTTTTATTTAAAGAACCCATAACCTTAGGGAGACAGACACTCTGTTAGGATTCTGTAAATGAGGAAAACCAGACGTGAAGGGCGGAGGAGCAGGGGGAAGGTTAAAGTGGGTGCAGTAAAGGTGTGGAAGTGAAAATGGAAAGAAGGAAACACAAACTGGTCAACACTGTAGCTCACTCCTCATCCATCCTTTTCACGGACACTATCAAAAAATTGGCTGCTGGCGGAACATAAGCGGAGATATTTCCATATTTCTTCCTGAGGATTTAATTGTTGCAGACAATTGGACAGTGGGCATTTCAAGCCCTGTACTTACAGTTATGTGCTTATATCAAACTTTTTTTTTTCAAATTCTTTTAACCTCTAAAATTCAGTCAGTTTGGAAAAAATCCTGTCTAACGAAGAAGGACCCTAAACTAGGATCCATACTCTTCTTTTCAGAGTACTTTACAGACTGTGAAACAGTTGATTCCAAGCAGCAATGACCCTTTTTGAGGGGGATGCAGTTTTCTAATTTTAGTCCTGGCTCAGATATGTCAGTAAGTTTGTTTTTATATTTAATAACCCCAAGGTTCAGATGTTCCTATGTCTGGTGCACATGCATAGTGTTTACATGAGTACATACAAGTAATCCTTTCAGAGATTACTATTTTCTCTACAAATATCATTTAAAGGATACAAAAACTCTTACGATATTATAAGACCACTCCAGATTCACAGTGTACCAAAACGCTTGGGTCACAGACAAATATATCTGTCATTTGAACAAAGATGAATGTCATCAAACAAACTGACAAATGCAATTTGGAAATTATCACACACAAAAATCTCAATCTATCAAAGAATCAACTTTGATGGAAATGTTCCTGGAACCAGCATGTCTCTCTCTAATCATGGCTGTGTCCAAAATCATCTAGGACCTGGAGTACAGGGGCCATGAACACGAAGGACTGGCCAGTGGCAATGCCTCTGTCCTGTTGCACAAGGACTGAGAACAGAGGGCTGTGAAATCACCGAACTGTTCCACAGGCGTAATGATACCCTCTATGGTCTGCTACCATGGTAACAATTATCCTCTCTGGTCTGCTACCATGGTACAATGTTTATCCTCTATGATCTGCTGTCATGCTATAATGTTATCCTCTATGATCTGCTGTCATGGTACAATGTTATCCTCTATGATCTGCTGTCATGCTACAACATTATCCTCTATGATCTGCTGTCGCAGTACATGTTATTCTCTTATATCTGCTGTCATGCTACAATGTTATCCTCTATGATCTGCTATCATGGTACAATGTTTATTCTCTATGATCTCTGGCCTGTTTACAACTTATCCTCTAGATTTGCTGTCGCGGTCCAATGTTTATCTCTACTGATCTGCTGTCATGCTACAATGTTATCCTCTATGATCTGCTATCATGGTACAATGTTATCCTCTATGATCTGGCTGTCGTGGGTACAATGTTATCCTCTATGATCTGCTTCTTGTGGTACAAATGTTATCCTCTATGATCTCGCTGTCCGGGTGTAATGTTATCCTCTATATCTGCTGCCATGGTACAATGTTATTCTCTAAGATCTGCTGTCATGGCATAATATTATCCTCTATGATCTGCTGTCATGGTACAATGTTGCCTCCTCTATGATATGCTGTCATGGTACAATGTTATCCTCTATGATGTGCTGCCATGGTAGCCAATGTTATCCTCAATGATCTGCTGTTGTGATACAATGTTATCCTCTACGATCTGCTGTTGTGCTACATTGTTATCCTCTATGATCTCTGCCATAGTACAATTTATCCTCTATGATCTGCTGTTGTGGTGTAATGTTATCCACTATGATTCTCTGCAATGTTACAATGTTATCCTCTATGATCTGCTATCGTATCACATGTTATCCTCTATGATCCGCTGTCATGGCATAATATTATCCTCTATGATCAGCTGTCATGGTACAATGTTTGTCCTCTATGATCAGCTGTTGTGGTACAATGTTATCCTCTATGATCTGCTGCCATGGTACAATGTTATCCTCAATGGATCTGCTATCGTGGTACATGTTACCTCTATGATCTTCTGTTGTGGTACACATGTTATCCTCTATGATCTGTTGTCATGTACAATGTTATTCCTTATGATTTGCTGTCATAGTACAATGTTTATCCTCTACGATATGCTGTCGTTGTAATTGTTATCCTCTCCTGATCTGCTGTCATGGGACAATGTTATCCCTATGATCTGCTGTCATGGTTCACTGTTATCCTCTATGATCTGCTGTCATGGTACAATGTATCCTCTATGATCTGCTGTTGTGGAACAATGTTTTATCCTCTATGATCTGCTGTCATGGTACAATGTTTATCCTCTATGATCTGATGGTCATGTACAATGTTATCCTCTATGATCTGCTGTCAGTGGTACAATGTTTATCCTCTATGATCTGCTGTTGTGGTTACAATTTTTTCCTCTATTTTCTGCTGTACACATTTTTATCCTCTATGATCTGCTGTTTTGGAACGATCTTATCCTATAGTGATCTGCTGTCGTGGTGGAACACTGTTATCCTCTATGACCTGTTCTGTCATGGATACAATGCATCCTCTATGATCAACTCCATGTCATTGGTACACATGTTATCCTCTATGATCTGCCTATCGTAGGTACAATGTTATCCTCTATGATCTGCTGTCCATGTAAATGTTATCCTCTATGATCTATGTCATGGTACAATGTTAGGATACCAATCTGCTCTATGTATGCTCTGTGACTGCTGGTGTGGTACAATGTTATCCTCAATCTATATCTGCCTGTCATGGTACAATGTTATCCTCTAATCTCTGCTGTCATGGTACAATGTTTGTCCTTTATGCTCTGCTGTCAATGCTACGATGTTATTCCTCTATGATCTGCTGTCATGGTGCAAATTTATCCTCTATAGATCGCTGTTGTGGACCAATGTTTATCCTCTATGATCCTGGCTGTTGTGGTACCATAGATTATCCTCTATGATCTGCTGTCGTGTACAAATGTTCTTATCCACTATGATCTGGTTGTGGTACCATGTTATCCTCTATGATCTGCTGTCATGCTACCATGTTATCCCTCGAGGCTCTGCTGGCATGTACAATGTTGTCCTCTTTGCTCTGCTGTCATATGTTACAATGTTATCCTCATATGATCTGATATCGATGGTACACTGTTATCCTCTATGAGTCTGCGCGTCATGCTACATGTTATCCTCTATGATCTGCTGTCATGGTACATGGTTTCCTCTATGATCTGCTGTCATGCTACAATGTTATCCTCTATGATCTAGCTGCCTGTCGGGTACCATGTTATCCTCTATGATCTGCTGTCATGGTACAATGTTTATCCTCTATGATCTGCTGACATGGTAGTACAATGTTTGTCCTCTATGATCTGCTGTCATGGTACCATGTTATCCTCTATGAAATCTGCTGACATCGTACAATGTTATCCTCTATGATCTGCTGACACGGTACAATGCTATCTCTATGATCTGCTGTCATGGTACAATGTTATTAACTCTCTTGACAACGGGCGCCCCCTAGCGCCCGACCACCAAATCACACAGCCAAAAGGCGGAGAGCCGGCAAGCGCCTGGTAAAACAACGTGGCAACCAATGGGCGCCCCCATGTTTCTCGTAGAAAAGGAGTCTTGCGAGAACGTGACCTTTCTTCTTCCTGTAGCCTTTACTTCCGTTTGCAAAAACCGCGAGTCGATGTGTGCCGTGGTTCTCGAGTTACAATTTTTAAAGTTTTGAGGTCGAAATGGCTGTTTTTCACCATGGCTAACCTTGATTTTCTGCCGTTCTATAATGAGATTTAGTGATGGAGATACTGTGTTTTGTAGAATTTACGGCATAAGACTAGTGGAAAGTGCTTAGGTAATGAAGCTTAGAGTGACCTAGATTTCCGACTGGAATAAGGGTCCATGTTAGACTATGAGAACAACAAATTTGGAAGAAAGTTCTCTGAAGAAGATTTCCCCCCCCCCCCCCCCCCCCCACCCCCCCCCCTCCCCCACCCCCCCCCCCCCCCCCCCCCTGAGTAAATGCTCATGTGGGAACATTCTTCAACTTACGACATAGCAAACATATTATTTGTTGGAATTTAACAAATTATTTTCATTCATTTTTTCCTTTCCTCTCTTTTAAATTATTTTTTAATTGGGTAACCATGTTCAAATTACGGAGTTACTTACTTGAGGGGGCGATGGTTTTCAGCGTAACTAAGCTCAGATAAGTGCCTACTGAGAGGGTTAACTGATATATTATGGCAGGACTGCTAATCATACGTACCATGTAATCGATACCATGTGTTTCGCACCACGGAATGGGTCATCTCCTGGTCTCCGTAGACTCTGGTCCGCTGAAAAAAAAAAAAATCATACACCACCATTACCGTCTACATGCATATGATCTTAATCTTGTCAATTTATTCCTTCATGTATTTATCTTTCATTTGGTTTTTTTTTGTCATCAAGAAATGTTAGAGTTGCAAAGAAACCTACAAGAAGATAAGATAGTCCATTAACTCTGTGTCATAAAGATTTGAACAGAATTATTGTTGCTTGTTCCTATAAATCCGTCTGTCCATTTCAGGGATGGGCTACCAGAATTTTATCATCTCAGAGCAGACTATGATAAAAAAAAAAAAGTTTTTAATCACAGAAAGTGAATTCCATGACAAGGAATGAACCAAAAGCACTTTGTATGTGTCAGTGAAAATGAAATAACATGAATGATGCTAAGTTTTAGTTTCATTTGACCTGTTTGAACACAAGGCTGTGCATGTGCAGTTTTCAAGAAAGGGAATCACAGTGGGTGGTGCAACTGCAAGTGAAGGTGTGTGTTATGTGTGCGTGCGTGCATGTAAGTATGCACAGTCATGTGTGTGTGAGTGTGTGTGTGTGTGTGTGTGTGTGTGTGTGTGTGTGTGTTGTGTGTGTGGTGTTTGTGTGTGTTTGGTGTGTGTGTGTGTGTGTGTGTGCTTGTGGCGTGCCAACATTAGTGTGCAGGGTATATTCTCGCTGCTTACCAACCTGCTTCTGAAGAGGCAGGCTCCATCTTCTCCCATCTTTTTTATATAAACCCTTTCTTCTCTTTCAATGTTTGCGCAACTCCATCGCTCCAGCGAAAAATAATACATGCATGATTACACTCCAGATTGCAAAATTAATCATGTCAAACGATTTCTGCCTAGACTATAAATTTATTACAAATGATATTGTGACATCCCACACTGAACATGAATGGTTTTGAATGGACATAATCATGAAGAAACAGGTCCTGAACATAAATTCAGTCCAAATTAAAATCCTGGCTGAGAACATCTGCGCACATTATCAATCACAGAACATCTTCCATATAACAGCAGTTTGTAACCTTGCATTGCATGCTCAATGGACATCCAGGTCATAATTTATATCCAAGTAACAATGTAACAGGAGCTACAAGACAAAATAAAATCAAATTTTAATTTTTATAAGAAGGGGATCCCCTGAGAAAATGCACTAAACTGGTCAAAACCAATTCCTTTGTGACCCAAAAATAAAACTGCCTCATATTTCTTCATCATTTTTATGGCAGATCACAAACTGCTGACAGATACGTAGGAAAGATTCATTCATTCATTGTTGTATTCAGATTACCAACAGTAGACTGTTTCAATATTTTCAACGGCTGTGCTAATCTTTGCAGTGGCATGCTTGAGTTTTTACTATGCATCCCCATGTCCTTTCAATTCTATTGCATTACAAGAGAATGAAAAAGTGGGCAATGTAGTCCAAGCACCAGCCAAGAAAAATGCATGCCTAGGGGCAAGGTACACTAAGGTAACGCTGCTTAGGGGCTATCCATTCCCTCAGGATGCAATAACTGAATAAAAATCATGAGGATACATGATACAAGGTTTTCAAGACAAGACAGGCTGAATACTATGTTTTCCTTCGATCAAATACTATTTACATTATAGTTACAACTAAAACTGTGGAAAGAAATCAAGCAGACTGTCAACTATGGCAACACAATAGTTGAAAAATACCAACTCTGAAGCAGATTAGAGGTGAAAACACAGCCACAACTGACACAATGCTCTAGAGGTGTTGAATGTATTCAAGTTAATTCTTACTATAGACGGTTTCATGTATTACCTGACCACCACCTGTGTTGATGATATCTGACTTGGAAGGTAGTCTCTTTGTCACATTTTTAGCACAGAAGTGTAATTGTAATATTTGTACTTGCTGACATGGATATTATGGTTTCTAAACTGTACAATTATCTCCTTGCAACGACTAGTGCTGGTAACCTCAACTGTAAAAGGACTCTATATAGTTCCACTTTTGTTTCCTTCTTACGGTCTTCCACCTTGCTGATGGTTTAGAAAATGTATCAACTGATTATAAAGAGTAGACCCTAGGAATAGAAGAGGTAGGGCAAGTAGATGCCACTACTGTGTGGGAAAAAGAGGCCATATTCCACATAACTGGAAAGTACCACTGAACAGGTCTTATACTTGCATGCTGTTTGAAAAAATGTCTCCACCACCATGGTAAGTTCTGTCAAGTCTTCATGGACTTAAAGACAGCCTTCAGTTAAGTCTGACAGGAGGTTCTGTGAGCCACACTGAAGAAATTTAATGTCGAGTGAAGCAAATGAATATCATCTAGCAACGGTACTCTGATGTGATTAGTGCAGTGCTCATACAGTGTGCTGTTAAAGACCTGGTTAAATACTTCTGTTAGAATTTGTCCAGGTTCCCTCGTCTTTGTTACAATTTTCCACATCTTCTTCCTGGAAAGTGTCATGACTGTTGCACTTGAACTGTCAGCACTGGAAGGAGAAGCATCACAAGCCTTGGATTTACAGTTATCTATGGCCTGGCAGGCTATCAACAAGATCTGGCCAAGCTTGTTAAAGAAAAGAGTGGATGAAATATGAATGATACATGGCGCAGGAATCTGCACACACTGTGACACAGAAGGTAAACTTGACCAACGGCTTCGTCGTTATCAACATTGATAAACTGTCCATGGAAAGAAGCTAAAAACTGTCACTTCAAACTTCCTGGAAGTTTTCAACTTGTACAAAGCTCCATTCCAAACCAGAAAATAAACATCTGCAGTGTAGAGGACTAAAATTGGTATGGAAGAAATTAACATCCCCATGGATGAAACAGGACCAGGCTTCTACTAATACATGTACAGGTACTTTCCATATTCTTGCATGCATGCCAGACAAACCTTGGCAGCCGATCTGGAAAAAAAGAATCCAAACCATGCAATATCGTATTGAAGATACTAGATTAGTTAATGTATCATTCCGACCAAAGCACCAATGAACATTTGCATCAGTATATCGCACAGTATATCAGACCCAAATAAAAACCTGCAGACATCAGTTAAGAAAAGAATTCAACAATGTGGGTAAGGCCCATGTCACATAATCAAATGGCCTTGTTAGAACCATCCTTCAGGGAACCATTCATTTAACTGAGGGAGATAGAGAGAAGACAGGAAAAAAAACACTGAAAACATTTTCAGACTGGATCTGGAAGTTCTGTAACAACCAAAATCTGAGCATACAGTTGCTAGAACTGGGGAAACCTGGTAAAATGCTCATCAGAACAGCACAGTCTGATGACTTTCCACAGAGCTAAGGGAGAAGACAATGACCAGCGAACCTGAACTGATTTCAATTTGGACTCTTGGGACTGCCTTTAGCACCTGGAAAACCTTGCGCAACAGTAACATCAAGCAAAACTCCATGTACTTTCAGCAGTATTTGTCTAACTGGCAATTTCCCCACTGAGCATCAAATACTACTTGTCATTCTACTTGTCACCAACAGCTAGTTTTTAAAACTGCAGATCACCACTGAAACAGACATATAGTGTTTCCTTTTCTCATCAAGTAGCCAGCAAATGGACTTGCCAACCTCCAACCATCCCACTTGTTGTTTGTTCTGCTTCCACCTTCAGATTCTGAAAAATATTAAAATTCTTGGACATCTACTATAAATTTACTTTCTTTGTACAATCAGATCTTTTCCCTCCAGTAAAAGCAAAACAGTGAATAAAGATACATCTTAAGCACACCTCTTCTCTATTTTCCACAGGGCGTGGAGCTTCGTGTTCATCCCCGCTGTTGTATCCGTCTTCAAGCTGAAGCTCGTAAGCACCACTCTGTCCTGGAGATGGCTGGCCGCTGCTAGAATGTCCAGAATGAGCACCTCGGTGTTTTCCGAACGCTCCTGTGTGGTGGTGATCTATGTCGTCTTTTATGATTACTAGAAGAATCATGATTATCAATTTCCAAGTCGAACTCGAAGGCTGGAGTGTTCGGATGCAGTTTCTCTTCTCTGGAGGTGGAGGGTCCCCACCTTCCATTTGTTGGGGACGTCCTGCCCCGCCCGGCTTTGTCCAGACGTGAGTCTACTGTGGCTGTCGAGTGATGGTAGTGTCCATGCGCATGAGGATGATTCAAAGCGTGTCCGTGTGCGTGGTTGTGCGCGTGAGCGTGAGTGTGTTGATGGGGATGTGGATGTCCAACTACGCCGAATGTGCATGTTCCGGATTCTCTGGATCATTCTTGTCTTTCGTCGCTTTCTTCTTGGGCAAGATAGTCATGGTGGAGAAAAGAACTTCTCAGCTACGTCCTTCGATGAACAATACACTTGACTGTTAGTTTCACTAGTCAAAATTCATTTGATGGAGAGAAGGAAACGCAAAAGTTTTGAAGACGTCAGTTCAATGTTCTTAGGATATGGCGTCCAAGACCATGACGTAAACAATGAAGAAAAAGCGCCCTCTGTCAACAAAAGGGAATTCATTCTAAAACGAAAAATCAGGGAAACCCGGAAACAGGTTACACCTGAACGGCTGCACTCCATAATCATCACAGCTATATCCACAGCTGTAAAATATGACAGAATCAGTACATAATTTCTTCGGTTAAGTTGCAAAGTGAAACGACTGCAGGCGGAAATCTAAACAAATCTTAAATAAATGTCAGCGAACCGCCCAGAGAAACGTGGACAAACGAGTCACAAGACAAAACACAACGCGTTTCGACCTCTTAGGTCTTCTTCAGGTGAAATAAAAACGAAAAAAATAACGAAAATGCACCTAGCTTTGATCGCTTCAGATTGCTTCTGTGTTCAGCACAAGGAAGAAGGCGTTGAATGAACGCCTTCTTCCTTGCGCTGAACACAGAAGCAATCTGAAGCGATCAAAGCTAAGTGCATGAACGCCTTCTTCCTTGCACTGAACACAGAAGCAATCTGAAACGATCAAAGCTAAGTGCATTTTCGTTATTTTTTTCGTTTTTGTTTCACCTGAAGAAGACCTAAGAGGTCGAAACGCGTTGTGTTTTGTCTTGTGACTCGTTTGTCCACGTTTCTCTGGGCGGTTAGCTGACATTTTATTAAAGATTTCTTCAGTTAAAACAAACAAACAAACAAAAACAAAACAAAGAACCCTAGTTAATTCCATCTCATAGGTCAGGTCTTCCCAATTTCCCAACTTCTGTTGGTGTTCTTATATTCCATTTTCAGTTGTCACTGCGTGCGGACAGTTCAGTTCAGTTCAGTAGTTTTATTTAACGTCTTTTCATCACAAGATGATCTTAGTTCTCTGCGTGCGGACGAGTCATTCCAGGTGGTGAAAATGATGATGTTCTTTTCATGGATACTGTGTGTTTCATAACTCCCAATAGCACTCTTTTCTCCTCTGCCCTGGAGCTACTCCTTGTGTATGGACTCATAGGACACTCACAGTGAACTACAGCAGCCCTTCAGGAGCAAAACGTCGATCCACAATTTGGAGACTGGATGTCTGAACCTCATAAACTCTCCATGGGATTACCTCAATGTTCACCTATCTCCCTGTTTTTTTTTTTAAATTTTTTTTTTTTAAATACAATGTTCACACTGAAGGCCTTGCAAAACTCAATAGAAACGGCATTGCTCGAATGTTGACGCTAGCAGATGACGGTCTGATCTCCAATCTTCAAAGAATTCTCGAGAAAGAACATCACCAGTTAAGCATCAGTTGAACAACATTGCTCAGTGGTGTTGAGAAACTGGATCGTCCATCACCCTTCAAAAGCCCAGTCACTGGTCTGCACGTTCACACAACAAAGACATCAGGGCAATTACATTCGCCATTTTCCTTTAATAGAATACAGATAGAATCACCTGACATACTACGTTTTTTGGGTAAAGGTTTTGATAGAATGCTGACCTTTAGAAAACATGTTGAGAATGGAAAAAGGGCCCGTCTGCAATGAAAGCTATGGCAGTTACAGGTATTGAACAGCGCCATCTCTACCAACTGTCTCACGCAGTTGTACTCAACGGGGTTCTGGATTACGGCTTATAACACTGTGCAAGAGCAATCTTCTTGAATTAGAAAGATTCAAAATGAAACAATAAGGCTGATCTTGGGAACTGTGAAGGGCACACCAATTGAAAGCATGCGATACCTGTTTGATCTTCCTTCAATGGAGGTTAGACACAAGCTAGAAGAGGTACAGACATATTTTAGAGCATTTGAAAAATTTTTTTAACTCTCTCTTCTCTGACCTGAAATCCCCAATTTCCCTCGAATATTACACACCGAGGGAAGTAACTACCTGTATGTAGTATATCTCTAATTAATGATAGCTGAGATATGGCTCTGAAACACTAATTCGCTCCCTTTGTACTTCCAATGAAACTACCTGCACGCATTTGCTCCACACGTACAGTTTGATTTGTCTGCTCCTTCCCCCCCACACTCCCTCTGCCATCTCCTCCTCCTCCTCTCTGTCTCTTTCCCTGTGTGTGTGTGTGTGTGTGTGTGTGTGTGTGTGTGTGTGAGTGTGTGTGTGTGTGTGTGTTTTCTACTTTCGGATTGGGTCTAGTTAGGGCTCTTCGTTCTAGCCTTTAGTAGTTTATTATTATTTTTTATTAGAGATATTGATAGTAATAACAAATAACAGAGTAGAGTAGTGTAGGGCTGTGAGTAAAGAGTAAGCACAAAATAGTTCAAACCTAAAGGAAGCTACCATTCTGGGTGAGAGTTGCTAGCGATTGGCTCCTTCAGAGAATTACATCACCAGTGCCAGACGCGTCTCCTGAAGTTTGGCGCGAGTCAGAAGGCTCATGACCTCCCCCCCCCCCACCCCCTCAGATCAAGACGCACACCATATCCCAGTCTGTCTGCTGCCTCCAGATGGCTCGGTTTTTTTTTTTTTTTTTTTTTTTTTTTTTTAAAGGTGGGGAATCTTCTGAGGGAGAATCTGAAAATTACTTGGGCAAACATCATATTCGGCTCGCCCATTTAGTTAGGGACATAGGGTTCTTATCATTGTATGTCCTCATCACCTATGCCCCAACAACAACATTTGGGCAATAAAAGAACTGGAACGTGAAGTCCTCTCATGTGGTCATTTGAATATAGAGGTGTATCAGGGGTGTAGTCACTAGCATTGAGACAGAGAGAAAGTGACACTGCCCCCTCCACTCTTTAAGACCAGTTACGGATTCAGGAAAACCTGTACCCTGAGCTGCTCGAGGATTGGCTCAGAGTGACACCACGTGACCAGTTCCTCTTCCTTCGCTTTGAGGACTACCGCCATGATACGGCCTCACAACTCCGCAGGGTGTTTGACTTCCTGGGACTGGGTAAGTCCAGTCCTCATTCCGTCTCTTCAGTCCCACCGGAGATTATCAGTACTGCAGGACCGTGCTTACTCTGTAGCTGTCTTAGATGTGTGGCTATCTTGACAACGTAGCCATTGTACTATACTGACTGTTCAACTACTCCCTCAAGAGTGCACAAGGGTGTTTCATTATAAATGGTATGTCTGCTATCTGTCAAAACTGTGTCGAGAAATTTCCTCTTTTTGTCTATCTTTTTCACTCTGTCATTTTTTTTCCCTTAGCTGTTGTCGTCTAGCTTTTCCCCATTTTCCTAAAATATTTTTATTTGTCGTATTGGTGTTTTCAAGACTTTAAAAGAGACTTTTAGATGTCTTAAAGGAAACTTTTCAAATATTGTTAAACATGTTCAGAAGTGTGTGAGTGTGTGTGTGTGTGTGTGTGTGTGTGTGTGTGTGTGTGTGTGTGTTTGTGTGTGTGTGTGTGTGTGTGTGTGTGTGCGCGCGCGCACGCCCGACATTTTGCAACGCAGTATCTCGACACTTGTTATTCTGTTTAGAAAGACCTCTCTGATCTTGTCTTAAATCTGGTTCCTTCACATTGTTTTTCTTATTGTTTTCGTAAAAAGAAATCGTGTTTTATTTATAGTGTTGGTTGGAATGTTTTAAGATGGATCTTGAGTTGATTAAATCTGGGAAATTTTAGCGGATTTTCAGGACTTGAAAATGCTCTCTATCCACCTACCGTCCAGTGGGTACTGAGCCAGGTCAGGGAAGGTCACAGTGGCAGATAAAATGTTCTCTATCCACCTGCCATCCAGTGGGTACTGAGCCAGTTCAGGGAAGGTCACAGTGGCAGAGGAAGAGTGGTGGGCTCCGCTATCCCACATGGGCCGTGCGCCAAATACGGTGAGCTTTCAAATATTTTCACTGCTCCTAGAGCTACTGAGCTGTGGGACTTAACCTAAGGCCTAGTATTTGACCCGTCGTACCACTTCCAAACCTAAGTAACAATACAAGAAATTCCTGAAGCTGTATCTTTGCAATATGACTTAGTCCATACAAAGACATGCCATGTTGCCTCTTTTTTTTGTCTTAAAGATTAAAAGTACAGGATATGCCAGACGAAAGCTAGCAAGACAAAAAAGAAAAAAAAAAGGGAAAAAACAGGTGTGTGTGTGTGGTGTGTGTGTGTGGTGTGTGTGTGTGTGTGTGTGTGTGTGTGTGTGTGTGTGTGTGTGTGCGTGCGTGTGTGTGTGGTGTGTGTGTGTGTGTGTGTGTGTGTGTGTGTGTGTGTGTGTGAGAGAGAGAGAGAGAGAGAGAGAGAGAGAGAGAGAGAGAGAGAGATCCGTTGTGAAGAATATCAACAGTAGATGTGTGTGTGTGTGTGTTGTGTGTGTGTGTGTGTGTGTGTGTGTGTTGTGTGTGTGTGAGAGAGAGAGAGAGAGAGAGAGAGAGAGAGAGAGAGAGAGTGAGAGAGAGAGAGAGAGAGATCCGTTTGTGAACAATATCAACAGTAATATGTGTGTGTGTGTGTGTGTGTGTGTGTGTGTGTGTGTGTGTGTGTGTGTGTGTGTGTGGTGTGTTCTCTGAAGTCACGCTTTGGGCATTTTTTTTCGTCTTTCTGATCTTAATGTGTTTGCTATGATAGCCCTTAAGCATATGGAGGTGGAGGAGGAGGTGGAGGAGGAGGTGGCGAGGAGGAGGAGAATGAGAAAGAGGAGGAAGAGGATGAGGAGGAGGAAGAGGGAGGAGGAGGAGGAAGAGGAGGTGGAGGAGGAGGAGGAGCAACAGGAGGAAGAGGAAGAAGAGAGAGAAGAGAAGAAGAGAGAGAGAGAGAGAGAGAGAGAGGAGAGAGAGAGAGAGAGAGAGGGGGGTGGGTGGGTGGGTGAGGGTGAGGACCAGGGTGTGTGAGTGAGGGAAGGCTGGGACCGAGGAGAACGGTCAGAGATAAAGGGAGACAACCTGAAAGAAGGACTGACAGACTCGGTGAAATTCAGTGAACAAAAACAAACTTAAAAGTTGCAATTATGCATTTCATCGTATTGTTTTCACACAGCAAAATATATAGACAGTAAGACATCCAAGAAATTGTGAGAAAATGTATGTTTGCAAACGCATTCAATTTTAATACCACCCCAGCTCAGAAAATATGGGAAGCATGTCTCTGATGCCTAAATGCATTCTACGTAAAATGTAAAATCACAAATGAATGAAAAAAAAATCTACGGTCAAAGAAGAAAATAAGGCCATGGTATTCGAAGAATCAGCAGTATGTATACAGAGAATATTGCCAGGTCAACCCGTAAAAAACACATACAGGTCGTTTCTCCATAAAAGGATCATTATAATCGGTATGTGCGAAAACAATTATATGTAACTGAAAACTCATAATTGTTAGTGTTGACAGAAAAACAACCAGCGCCTTTGAATTGGTAGCTATAGTAACTGTGGGGTTGAAGAGTGGCGGGCGAGAGGGAGTGAGGGGAGATAATACGCGGTCAGATCACTCACTACCCAACCCAGGGGCTCTGCAAGATTAGATCACCCATCACTCAACCCACGGGCTATGCAGGGTCAGATCACTCACTCCCCAACCCACGGGCTATCAGGGTCAGATCACTCACTCCCCAACCCACGGGCTCTCAAGGTCAGATCACTCACTCCCCAACCCATGGCTATGCAAGGTCAGATCACTCATCACCCAATCCACGGGCTATGCATGGTCAGATAACTCACTCCCCAGCCCACGGGCTATCAGGGGGTCAGATCACTCATCAGAGTAATGTCACTCCCCTCCCCCCCCGCCCCCCCCGCGAGCTATGCAAGGTTAGATCACCCCCCCCCCCAACCCATGAGGTGTGCAAGTTCAGATCACTCACTCACTCCCCTCCACTCCCTCACGAACTATGGAGAGTCAGATCACCCACTCAGTCTCCAAACCCACGGGCTCAGTATTGTGGAGATTATAATGTAACTGGTGAGGAATGACATATCACCGGGGGGTCGGAACCACTCATGTCTGAACACAAGAGGGCTGAGCCTTAGGGAGGTCATAAGTAACTGGTGGATAGGGAGACAGTGCAAGGTTGGATTACCCAGTCTCAAAACCAGGACTCAGCGCGAGGGAGAATAGAGGCTTCAAATATGACTGGTGGGTAGTTGTAGTCAGTGTAGCCATACAAAACATGCTTTTTGAAACCGGCAACTCCAACAACTGGCAGGGTAGGAGATGAAACACAATCTGATCATTCACCCCTGAAACCCCCGGCTAGGTGCTATGGGGAACTTATGTAATAAACTGACCTGATGCGGAAGGAGGGAACACGCTGTATGATGGCTAAGTATGGAGGACATTAAGTAATAAGATGATTGATGGGGGACAGGAGAGAGTATGGGGTAAGATGACTAATTCCCAAACTCAGAGCTAAGCACGATGGGTATTATCTCGTATATAACGAACTGAACAAGTGTGAAAGGAAGCAGTACAGCGAAAGAGGACGCTCTCCCGAAACAGAGGGCGAAGAAGAACGATGGCGATTCTCTTGTAATGGGAGGGTAACGAGAAAGAGAGTGCAGGGTAAAGATCACTCACAATAAAATATAAGATATGTTTCTTGTTCTTGTTCTCATTACTTAAACACCCGGGCTGAGCACAAAGGACATTATGTGATACGCTGATTGGTGGGGAAGGAGACAGTACAGCATAAAGATGACTTGTTTCCCCGAAACGCCAGGCAAAGCCCGATGGGAGATTCTGTTGTAACTGCAGGGGAGGCGAGAGGTGCAGGGTCACGTCCCGTCACTCCCTGAGCCCAGGCTAAACACGATGGCATTTTTGCAATTACTGACAGGTGGGGTGGAAGGAGGCAGTAATAGTGTTAATGAATTCTTCAC
>JADBJO010029379.1:0-7500 GCA_016801955.1 Conus betulinus
ATGCCGTTGGTTTCAGTACCTTTTGAGAAGGTAGGATGGATTTGGTTTGGTCCTTTGGAGGGGTCTTCTCTTCTGGCTTTCGGTACGTTCTGACGTTGGTGGATACAGCTACTCGGTTTTCCGGAGGCTGTCCCACTCAAACGTATCGATACAGTCACTGTGGCGGAGGCTCTTCTTTCTATTTTTTCAAGGTATGGTTTGCCTTCCGAAATTCTTACTGATTGTGGTACTCAGTTTGTTTCGGACCTGATGAAGGAAGTGTACCGTCTGTTGTCTATTTCTTCTGTTACCACTACTCCATACCACCCTCAGTCTAACGGGATGGTGGAAAGGTTTAATGGCACCTTGAAGTCCATGCTGAAGAAGGTTTGTCGTGACTGTCCCAAGCAGTGGGATCGGTACATTCCGGCTGTTCTGTTTGCATATCGGGAGTTGCCGAATATGACTTTAGGGTTTTCTCTCTTTTGAGTTACTTTTCGGTCATTCACCCCGTGGTCCTATCGCTTTGTTAGCTGATAAGTGGACTGGCACACAGATGACTGACGATGACAAAAACGTTTTACCAATATGTACATGACTTGCACAATCAGATACTGGACAGTTGTGCTCAGGCACAACAGACCGCTGACAGTCAGACCGACAAGTATAAGGTGTACGCAGACAGAAAGAGCTCTCCTCGTTCATTGAAAGTGGGTGATCAAGTTCTTGTTTTGCTCTCTGATGAACAGAATAAGTTGAAGATTTCCTGGAAAGGTCCTTTTCTTGTGAAGGAAAAGTGTTCACCTGTCAACTATCGTATTGACATGCATGGAAAGTCCAAGATTTTCCACATCAATATGTTGAAAGAGTATGTGGTTCGGACGAATGTTGCTGTCAATTTCGATGTTGCTCTTTGTGTTCCTCAGGGATTAGACTCTGCGTCTGCATTGTCTAATGAGTTACCTGTGGATTGTGTTGTTTTCCACTGGTGTTTCGGATGCAGAGTGTTCACATTCCCCTGTTTCTCCCCCGTCGGGGTGTACAGGATGTACATTGTTCCTCTGTAGGAGTTGTACAGGATGTACATTGTTCCTCTGTAGGAGTTGTACAGGATGTGAGTGACGATGACGTTTCATTACCTACCTTGTCTGTTCAAGGCGAGACATTTCGTGATGTAAAGTTGCAGTGCTCCTGAGTTGTCAGACACTCAAAAGTCTCAGTTGATGAGTGTTTTGGAGGATTTTTCTGATGTCTTGACAGATACACCAGGGAAGGCTGTACAGGTAGATCCACACTGTATTAATCTGACTACTGATGTTCCTGTTAGGGTCAAGTCTTACCCTTTGCCTTTTGCAAAGAGGGAGATCATTCAGAGAGAGGTTCAGGTTATGTTGGATCTTGGAGTGATTGAACCGTCTGTATCACCGTACAGTTCTCCAGTCGTTCTGGTGGGTAAGCCTGATGGCTCAATTCGATTCTGTATCGATTATCGGGCTCTCAATAAGGTCACTGTGTTCGACTCTGAACCGATTCCAGATGTTGAGGATATTTTCTGTCGTTTGTCTGAAGGTCGGTATTTTGTCAAAGTAGACCTTGCGAAGGGATACTGGCAGATACCTATGTTGCCTCAGGATAAGGAAAGGACTGACTGCGTTTCAAACTCCTTTTGGGTTGTTTCAGTGGACAAGAATGCCTTTCGGGTTGCAGAACGCACCAGCTACGTTCGCAAGAATGATGCGGAAGCTGCAGTTGTATCAGTTTTCAGCTGTAAGTTTTTTTTTGATGACATTCTTCTTGCAGCTCGTCTTTGGCAGCAGTTGTTGGACTACTTACGCATGCTTTTGACCCGTCTCAGGTTGTTTGGGTTGACAGCTCGTCCGTCAAAAGTGCTGGCTGGTTTTCAGGAGTTGGAGTTTTTTGGACACTATGATTTCCGTTGGTCATGTTCGTCCGGAAGTCAAGAAAGTGCAAAAGATTTTGTCTGGGGTAAGCCAACTACGAAGAAGCAGGTTCGCTCTCTTGTTGGGTCTTTTGTCCTACTATCGCAGATATGTTCCTCATTTTTGCTAGTCTTACTGCACCTTTGACTGAACTGACTGACTAGGGAGATAAGAAGCGTCAGATTGAGTGGTCTGATGAGTGTCAGAAAAGTTTGGAGAAGGTTCAAGCTGTACTCAATTCATTTCCTGTGTTACTTCTTCCTAACTTGGATGAAGATTTTGTCTTACGTACAGATGCTAGCAGTAAGGGCATGGGTGCATGTTTGCTACAGGAAAAGTCAGGACTTTTACATCCAGTGCAATACGCTAGCAAAAGTTTTCTGTGGTGCAAGAGAGATACTCGACTATTGAAAGGGAGTGTCTTGCTTTGGTCTGGGGACTGGACAGTTTGCTAGGTTTTTATCAGGGAGACCTTTTGTTTTGCAAACTGACCACAGACCGTTGACATTTTTGAAGGCGTCAAAATCAAAAAATAATCGCCTGTTAAGATGGGCATTAAGCATCAAGAGTATTGTTTCACTGTTGAGCCTATCTCTGGGACATCTAATATTTTCGCAGATTTGTTGTCCAGGGAGTAGTGCTAACCATGTGTTTTATGGTCTGCTGATGCTGTATTTTGTATTTGTGATTGATCATTGCTTATTCATTCCTGTCTTGTAAGCTACAGTTAGCTACAAGTTTGAGTGAGTATGGTCTACACAAGATACAAGTCTAAGAATTGTGTATATACATTATTGCTGTATCATTTTGTGGTCAAATTGTCTGTATTTCTCTTACTTGCGTTCATGGGTGAAAATGATTTGGTGTAGTGTCATTGTAAATGACCATTGCAGACTGGCTGCTGTGGATGTTCATGGTCATGTAGATAATTTTGAACCATGATTGGTGATTTTAACTTGTGTCTCATGCTATTGATACACGATGGATTTCTTGAGGTTGTCTTTTGAAAGATCACTGCATATTTTGATATCTTTGTGTGGGTGCTTACTGTTTCATCTATGCATATAGTGGAGTTCTTAATGATGGTTTTCAACTTGCATATTCTGTTGGGTTCGGCAGGAAGTGTATGGATCATGCAAGTGTTGTGCTTAAGATGTGGATTATGTATTTTGGAGATATTGAGGTGATCCATGGATAAAAAAGTTGATTCCTTTGATGAATATACTTGCATTTGATATGTGTATATAGTACTTCTGGTTTTGGGTTCCTCTGTGGGGTATCCTTTTGCAAGATTTCCCCGGTGGAAAAATCTTACCCCGGGAAGGGGGGTGTCATGTAATGCGGAGCGATATTTCGTATGCTACGCGATTACATGAGACAGTACAGATTAACAAAAAGATTATTGATTCGTGCGTTACACTATAGGTTAGTCGTGTGACACAGGGGGAGCGTACTGGCTGAACGTGGCCCAGAGTTTGAGTGAAATTTTTAACACTGTTCACGCGATTTGAATATAAACAGGCGTTGACCTGTATCGGTGCGCACTCTGAGAATGGAACAGACGATTTAGATGAAGAAGAGGCTGACTGTGCCCAATGATAAAGGCAGAGGCCTAACACATACAGAAGTATGTGAATTGTAGTTGAATGACCGGTACTCAAGCCGTAAGTATCTAATTTTATATTGTGAGAATCTAGATGATTCTCCATTTTTGTTTTCAATGGTTTATTGTCGGAACCGAAACTATGTTTGAAAAATTGAAGAGTTCAAAAATGTTAAAGTGTAACATGACTGCTAACTGGCTGGCAGTGTTTTGAACTCGTGTTTATCCGGTTTGTTATAGCTGGGCCGACTCCTCCCCGTGCGGTAGAGGAAAGAAGAGACTGGAGATCGGGCACTAAGGTGGATGGCCGGGGGCTGCGCGCGTTCCCGGGCCAAGCTCCGATCCGCGGGAAGATCCAGGTTGGGCAAGAGTTTGTCGCCGACCAGTAGTTGTGATGTGTATGGGATCCCCGCACAGAGGAAGCCAGTTCCGGACACCACAGAGAGTGTGTGTGGACACTTGCAGTGAGTAAACCTGCAATAGTGACTGTCAATGAAGCTGATTGGTTGCATCAGCTGAAAGAATCACAGAATATGAAAATATATAAGCTTTGATTGATGCCAGAGTAAAGAACCCCCATGGGATTTTAAAAAGATTAAGAAGGGGAATAATCAAAATTGACCTTTGTTTGCGCCTTATGTGTATGGAGTGGATGCAGTTGTGTGCGGAGGAAAGACGTCAGGTTCGTGTGTGTATGTGCGTGCATGCATGGATATCGTACGTCTGACAAGTGCTTTCATGAAGAATGCTAGCTTATGGGGAGTGAGAGATATCCTGACTGTCCATAAGTGCCTGTAACAGTCGTTTCTCTCCCATCTCACTCTCTTCCGGAAACACTCACTAAACATGTAACACACCCTTAAACAAGAACAATCGTCAACACCAGACTGTCCAGGATCCTTAACAAGGCAAAGGGCCCACGGGACAGAAAAACAAAACAAAACAGAATACGAAATACTCACACACGCACGCACACACAGACACACACACACCACACACACACACACACACACACACACACACACACACACACACACATTAAAACGCATCGAAAAGTTGTATTTAATTTCCATGTAGAACAAAGAGCAGGCGCGAGCATGCACACACACACACACACACACACACACACACACACACACACACACACACACACGTACACACACACACACACACACACACACACACACACCACACACAGAGGCGTTCAGCATACATGTACACACACACACACACACACACACACAGGCGTTCAGCATACATGTACACACACACACACACACACACACACACACACACACACACACATACACACACACACACAAGTCAGAAATATCACAATAAAGAAAGAAAAGAACAGCCACGCACTCCATACACAAATGTACATGCTTAAACACATACACACATACACATACGCATGCACGCACGCGCGCGCGCACACACACACACACGCACAGAGGAAAGGCAAACCATGCAGGCTTAAAAACGGGTCCAGATCCATTTTCCATTTTTATTCAAAAGAAGCACACAGACACGCACTCAAGGAACATACAATTTGCATAACATTTCACTCAGATAATCCCAAAGATGATTGACCAATATTTGCACAATCCCCATTCTCCATGGTTCAAACCACCATTTCATTACAGGTTCATCGTCAACTGAAAAGATATCAAAGATATCCAACAAGCGACTGATATGCAATGAGAACAAGGCCACAGGGAGAAAGCCAAAATCAAAAGTAAATGAACGTGTGAGCATCTTTAGACTTTCTGATCATCAATACTTTTAAATATGTTTTATTCTCTTTTCCCCGACTATAACTCCCATAGGACTAAGATCAAAGGACAGGTATATGTCCATCTGTAAGAGAACGTGCAGACTATGCATGGTGTGTGAGACTGGTTGAAAAGAGAGAGAGAGAGAGAGAGAGAGAGAGAGAGAGAGAGAGAGAGAACAAAAAGAAAAAAAAGTGGTCATTGAAAAAAAGATTGCTTACTAAAAAAAAAAATTTGAAGTGGAAATTGCTTTTTTTTTTTTAATCCCCCCCCCCCCCCCCCCCCCCCCGCCCCCCCCCCCCCCCCCCCTTTTTTTTGTGATGAAGAGGACACAGTGTGAAACACCAAATAAAAAAAAAGGGGGGGGGGGGGGTAACAAACAAAAGAAAGAAAAAAAATCACCGCCTCAGGTGCTCCATTGATTCAGTAACTGATGTTGATTAAAATTAAGAAAAAAAAATCAAAGGACAGAGACAGCAGATGTTTTGTGTTAAAACAAAGCATATAGTGCCCCTTAAACAGCGCTGTCAGACTCTGGTTGACGAACATGGAAACAAACTCTCTGAAGCATACCAAAATTCATGCACAAAACCTGTGGTCTGTTGGGGTGAAAGATGTCTGCGATGACCTTTGCGCTTTCCAACAAGACTACAGCCCTGATGCATCTACAGTGGGAAAGGAAACGTAGAATTCCAAGGTTACCGGAGCCATTGCGGTGGCCTCCCTTGAACATAATTCATCATGTCTGGGAGGAAAATGACATCTGTGCTACACACAATAACAAAAGGTGCTGAGTGTCACTCAGATGTTGTGCGTGTTGTCATTCAGGAAATCCAAGTTTTTCTACTGTTTACATGCCGTCAGAAATGTTATTCCAAAATCTTTCTCTACACCATTCGGCAATACTTATTTGGACTGTACTGTTAAATGCTGTTTACAGTTGTTTTGTTTTGTTTTGTTTTGTTTTTTTTTACAATAAGTAAAAAGTCTGAGCATGGCAATCTTTCTCTCCCCCTCCCACAAAAGTAAAAAGTATGCGCATGGAAATCTCTCTCTCTCTCTCTCTCTCTCTCCTCTCTCTCTCTCTCTCTCCTCTCTCTCTCTCTCTCTCTCTCTCTCTCTCAGAGTTTACCGCAGAAATCTGCAGTCAAACAGTAACATGAGGCAAAAGTGACCACTGGGCAATGACACTGACCACTAGTCAGCAGCTGCATAAATTGTTCACATGAACTTATTCTACACTAATTAGCTGTCAAACAGTAAAAATTTTGCCAAAATGAGCACTGGACAATGACACTGACCACTGGTCAGCAGCGTCATGAATTGTTCACATGAACCTCGTTCTACACTAACTAGCTGTCAGTGAATTTGGGACAAAATGAGCACTGGTCAATGATATTGATCACCTGGTCAGAAACGTCATAAATCGTTCACATAAACTCGCTCTACACTAATTAGCTGTTAAACAAAATTGTGCCAAAATGACCACTGGTCAATGCCACTGACCACTGGTCAACCACAACATGAATTGTTCACATGAACTCGTTCTACACTAACTAGCTGTCAAACAGTGGGAATTGGGCAACAATGACCACTGGTCAATGACACTGACCATTGGTCAGCAACGTCATAAATTGTTCACATGAACCCGTACAATACTGATTAGCAGTCAAGGGGTGAAAATAGGCCAAATGACCACCGATCAGTGACCCTGGATAGTAATAATACTAAGAAAGAGGATACTATCTTACGAAAATTTATAGTAGTGTTTTCAGAAGATAGTAGTACTAGTAACGTTTCAGAAGTTAGTCGCTTGACAGGGGTGTGTGTTTGTACAATTTGTATGAGAGGGTGTGGGTGGAGGAGTGGAAGGGTTGGTTGTCAAGTTCTTAAGAGGCTTACACACCCAACCAGACTTTGGGTACTCTCTCGTTCTTCTTCTTAAGAGGCTTACACACCCAACCGGACTTTGGGTACTCTTGTTACTTCTTCTCTTCTTAAGATGCTTACACACCCAACCGGACTTTGGGTACTCTCGTTCTTCTGCTTAAGATGATTACACACCCAACCGGACTTTGGGTATTCTCGTTCTTCTTCTTAAGAGGCTTACACACCCAACCGGACTTGTTGGGTACTCTCATTCTTCTGCTTAAGAGGCTTACACACCAACCGGACTTTGGGTACTCTCGTTCTTCTGTTTAAG
>JADBJO010029379.1:10000-15000 GCA_016801955.1 Conus betulinus
TTGACGTATTCCTGCTTTCTGTCAAGACTAGATTATTGTAACGCGCTCTTCTCCTTGGTGTACCCGCGCAGCCTTACTCCCGCCACAACAACGTGTTCAACATTCAGCCGCTCGCCTTATCTTCAAGGTGCCAAAACAGCATCATACTTCGGATCTCTTGAAGAAATGACACTGGCTCAAAATCGAGTACAGAATTCAGTATAAGTCGGCGTGTCTATGTTATAAGGTTATCACAGGTGAAGCGCCAACCCATCTCTCTGATCGCTTCGAAATATATATTCCTACACGTCATCCCCGTTCTTCCTCTGATGACCGAATTTTTCGAATTCCCTCATATAACCAGAAAGAGAAAGCAACACGGTTCTAAAGCATTCTCATTTTCTGCGGCAATACTCTAGAATTCACTGCCTTTCCATCTACATCATGCTCCTTGCTTCCCGACTTTCAAGACTGCACTTAAAACGCATTATGTTCAAAATACCATCTGAAATATTACTAAATTACTACTACACGTCACTTGCACACTTTGCTCGTGTGAACTGTTCACCGTGTTATATAGTGTGGTTTACCCCAGTCCTCCGGCTCCTCCCCCCCCCCCCCCCCCCCCACCCCCCTTCCTCCTCAATGCTGATGGGACCAGCTGCTGACAGAAAAGAAGCAGATTCTGGAGAGATGGGCTGAACACTTGAACCAGGTTCTCAACCGCCCTGCCTCAATCAACGACGAGGCCATTGCACGCCTACCTCAAGTCCAAGGAGATCAGGAAAGAACCTTGACACCCCCCCCCCCCCCCTCCCCCCAGTGTGGCTTTCGTGCAGAACGTGGAACTGCAGACATGATATTTGCTGCAACGACAGCTCCAGACAAAATGCCAAGAGCAGCAGAGCGATCTGTTCGTGACCTTTGCCGATCTGACCAAGGCCTTCGACACGGTCAACAGAAATGGCCTGTGGAAGATCATGGAGAAATTTGGCCGTCCCAGCAGGTTCATTTACGATCGTCCGACAGTTCCACGACGGCATGATGGTGAAAGGACTGGATGATGGAGACGAGTCAGAAGCCTTTCCAGTGACCAATGGCGTAAAGCAAAGCTGCGTTCTCGCCCCTACACTCTTCAGCATGGTCTTCTCCGCCATGCTGACTGATGTCTTCCGTGACTGCCAGAGTGGTATACACATCAGATACACAACTGACGGTGGACTGTTCAACCTCAGGCGACTGCAGGCTGTTACAAAGGTGAAAGTGGCCGCTGTCATCAGGGACTTCTTGTTTGCTGATGACTGCGCCCTCAATTCCAGCACAGAGCAGATGATGCAGCACGAAATGGACTGCCTCTCACGAGCCTGCGACACACTTCGGTCTCACCATCAGCACCAAAATACCAAAGTGATGTATCAGTCGCTTGCCCTGGACCGCCCAGCCTGGCGAAGCAGCATCACAAAGGGTGCATGTACATCAGAGAAGAGACGCACAGCAGAAGCTGAGAGAAAGCGAGCCGCGCGCAAGGCCAGAGCTACCTCCACCTCCACTGTAGCACCCCACCCCCACATGTGTCCCACATGTGGGCGTTCCTTCCGGGCCCAGATCGGCCTCACCAGCCACCTGCGGACCCACACCCCTGTATCCTACCTTGTTGGGATGGGCGCTATAGAAATTGTCCTCATTATCAGTATTATTATTATTATTATTATTATTATAAGCTGCGGCACGTGGGCAGACGCACAGCTGAGAGCAGCCAAAAGCACCTGCAGTGCGGTGATGTAAACAGACGGTATTGATCCTAACAAAGGGTAACACCAGAGAACGCGCATGCAAAGAATCTATCCCGAACAATCTGACATGTATGGGTACCATCTGAAATAGAGGGACAGGTACCATTTCATATCTCTCACTGCTTCAGTTATATGTGTTATTAGTACTCTTCTGAAGTTTCTTATTTGCGAGAAGAAGAAAAAAAAAAAAGTTGGTTCATGGAGGAATCAAGGTGATTTTTGCATCTTTGCTTATACTCTCGGTAAGTGTTTGTTTTTCTGTTGTTTGTTTGTTTCAACATCTTTACTGGATAGTTGTTCTGTCTGTTCTCAAACCTACTTCAAATTCTAGAGACCCAGCATACAAACTGTATTTACTGCTGAAACAAAAAAGACACATAAAACACACACGCACGCACGCGCAACGCACGCACGCACGCACACACACACACACACACACACACACACACACACACACACATCAATTCCACCATAAGACTACCATAGAATCACGAATATTGATTTGCTTCTGAAAAAGTACACAGAGAGAGAGAGAGAGAGAGAGAGAGAGAGAGAGAGAGAGAGAGAGAGAGAGAGAGAGAGAGAGAGAGAGAGAGAGACACAGAAACAGAGACAGAGATAGACGAGAGAGACAGAGAAAGAGAGATGTTGATGACGACGACGACGACGCGACGACGACGACGACGACGATGATGTGATGATGATGATGATGATGATGATGATGATGATGATGATGATCTTTATTTCCAAGAGTGACAGATGAGCAACATGCTTTTTTTTTTTTTTTTCAATCCGCTCCTTGTGGACTAGCAAAGCACGACGAGCGACTAAAACAAAACTTTTAACAAACATACATAATCTTCAAAAATAGAGGAAAATGTGTATGAGTAGTTTTCTCCTCAACATTGATGCATAGATGAATTTCAAGAGAATAATAAACAAATTGAAACAACAAACAAGAATACACGAATTGATTACGGAGAAGAAAAAAAAAACTCAACATACACACAGATATCGTAAAAGCTCTACTCCTATTCCTTATCAGACACGAGAGAGACAGAGAGAGAGAGAGAGGACGAGATAGAGAGAGAGAGGAGAGAGAGAGAGAGAGAGAGAGACAGAGAGAGACAGAGACAGACAGACAGACAGACAGACAGACAGGGTATCACATTGTTTTTCAAAAATATTACATACTACTTACTGCTAAGATGTTGATTAGACGACTACAACAATATCAGCATATTATATACATTTTCATGATGTGATTACAAATGTATGAATACAAAGAACAGTACTAGAATCAAAATTTAGAAAGAGAGGGGTTAGTAAAGACTCTGCACTGTGTGCTTGGCGGTAACTCTATCTGTGTCCTTGGCGGTGACTCTTGTGTCCTTGGCGGTGACTCTGTTGTGTCCTTGGCGGTGACTCTGTCTGTGTCCTTGGCGGTGACTCTGTGTCCTTGGCGGTGGCTCTGTGTCCTTGGCGGTAACTCTGTGTCCTTGGCGGTGACTCTGTGTCCTTGGCGGTGACTCTGTCTGTGTCCTTGGCGGTGACTCTGTGTCCTTGGCGGTGACTCTGTGTCCTTGGCGGTGGCTCTGTGTCCTTGGCGGTGACTCTGTGTCCTTGGCGGTGGCTCTGTCTGTGTCCTTGGCGGTGACTCTGTCTGTGTCCTTGGCGGTGACTCTGTGTCCTTGGCGGTGACTCTCTGTGTCCTTGGCGGTGGCTCTCTGTCTGTGTCCTTGGCGGTGACTCTGTGTCCTTGGCGGTGACTCTGTGTCCTTGGCGGTGACTCTGTCTGTGTCCTTGGCGGTGACTCTGTGTCCTTGGCGGTGACTCTGTCTGTGTCCTTGGCGGTGACTCTGTCTGTGTCCTTGGCGGTAACTCTATCTGTGTCCTTGGCGGTGACTCTGTCTGTGTCCTTGGCGGTGACTCTGTGTCCTGGCGGTGACTCTGTGTCCTTGGCGGTGACTCTGTCTGTGTCCTTGGCGGTGACTCTGTGTCCTTGGCGGTGACTCTGTGTCCTTGGCGGTAACTCTGTCCTTGGCGGTCCTTGGCGGTGACTCTGTGTCCTTGGCGGTGACTCTGTCTGTGTCCTTGGCGGTGACTCTGTCTGTGTCCTTGGCGGTGACTCTGTCTGTGTCCTTGGCGGTGGCTCTGTGTCCTTGGCGGTGACTCTGTGTCCTTGGCGGTGACTCTGTGTCCTTGGCGGTGACTCTGTCTGTGTCCTTGGCGGTGACTCTGTCTGTGTCCTTGGCGGTGGCTCTGTGTCTGGGTCCTTGGCGGTGACTCTGTGTCCTTGGCGGTAACTCTGTGTCCTTGGTCGGTGACTCTGTCTGTGTCCTGGCGGTGGCTCTGTGTCCTTGGCGGTAACTCTGTGTCCTTGGCGGTGACTCTGTGTCCTTGGCGGTGACTCTGTCTGTGTCCTTGTCCTTGGCGGTGACTCTCTGTGTCCTTGGCGGTAACTCTGTGTCCTGTCCTTGGCGGTGACTCTGTCTCCTGTCCTTGGCGGTGGCTCTGTGTCCTTGGCGGTAACTCTGTGTCCTTGGCGGTGACTCTGTGTCCTTGGCGGTGACTCTGTGTCCTTGGCGGTGACTCTGTGTCTGTGTCCTTGGCGGTGACTCTGTGTCCTTGGCGGTGGCTTCTCTGTCTGTGTCCTTGGCGGTAACTCTGTGTCCTTTGGCGGTGACTCTGTGTCCTTGGCGGTAACTCTGTGTCCTTGGCGGTGACTCTGTGTCCTTGGCGGTAACTCTGTGTCCTTGGCGGTGACTCTGTCTGTGTCCTTGGCGGTGACTCTGTGTCCTTGGCGGTGACTCTGTCTGTGTCCTTGGCGGTACTCTGTGTCCTTGGCGGTGACTCTGTCTGTGTCCTTGGCGGTGACTCTGTGTCCTTGGCGGTGACTCTGTGTCCTTGGCGGTGACTCTGTCTGTGTCCTTGGCGGTAACTCTGTTCCCTTGGCGGTGACTCTGTCTGTGTCCTTGGCGGTGGCTCTGTGTCCTTGGCGGTGACTCTGTCTGTGTCCTTGACGGTGACTCTGTGTCCTTGGCGGGTGACTCTGTGTCCTTGGCGGTGACTCTGTCTGTGTCCTTGGCGGTGACTCTGTGTCCTTGGCGGTGACTCTGTCTGTGTCCTTGGCGGTGACTCTGTGACCTTGGCGGGTGACTGTCTGTGTCCTTGGCGGTGACTCTGTGTCCTTGGCGGTAACTCTCTGTGTCCTTGGCGGTGACTCTG
>JADBJO010029380.1:0-19116 GCA_016801955.1 Conus betulinus
GGTGGCGAGGGGTAGGGGGGTAACGGGGGGAGTGGTGGTGGGGGGGTGGGTGGAGGGTTGGGGGGGGGTAGGGGGGTGTTGGTAGTGGTGACGAATGAAACGAGGGCAGGGTGTGGTGGTAGTTGGGATGGGTGGGTGTGGTTGTGGATGTGGTGGTTGGTGATGTGTGGAGTAGTAGGGAGTGTGGGCCAGATCATTAATAAAAAAATAAGTGAGGTGGTAGGCATTTTGTAAAAACAAGGGGGTGGCATGGATGGTTTAGGTCCTGGTCCGGACTGTGTCTAGGGGGCCCAGAAGAATACACAATTTGCCGGGGTAAAAGCGAGGACAAACCCAACCGTGGCGTACCTGATTCGGGGGGTGGGTCCGCTGAGTGGGCAATCCAGCCTTTTCCAGTCCAGCCAATTGGCTTTGACGTACATTACCCGTAGGTTATGCAGAGGGATAGGGGAAATTAACGGGGCGGGGCTAACTGCAAAGTTTTCCTACTCTACGACACAGGCCTTTATTTCAAGGGTCAGGGCGTGACATTCTCATAGGCATAGAGCAATGGTATAGACCTTTCATCGGCAGGGTGCGAAAAAATTTGTTTGCCTACTAAACAACCAAAACACTGTCTTAATTCAAGTCAGCAACGAACGTTTGCTTCCCGTCATAGGGATGTTAAAACTCACGAATTTGGAGTCGTTTTTCGGGGACCGCAGGGGCCGGTTAAAGTCCTAGCTGGAAAGAAGCGAGTCATAAATGTGTCATTTCAGTACGGAAGCACGGAGGGAACGTTGAGTCGGGGGTATTCGGCACCCTAACGTAGAAAGTCAGAAATGTGTGCTTCCCAGGGCCGCAAATGACATTTTTCCGTGACGTTGAAATCACATTGTTCTTGTTGCCAATGACATTTTTAACACATCTGTGGAAAAACCCGGCGGGCGGGACTGGAAGTGAGGTCTTCAAGAAGGAGAAAGTCACTAAGCACAAAAGAGGGTCGATTTTCCTCCCTCTGAGTTAAAACGAATGTGTCGTTGCAGAAAAGGAGTATGAATGAAATAGAATCGGAAGGATCAGCTACAATTCTTACTAATAAAAAAGGGGGAGAAGAACTACAAATGAAAGGGTGTTTCACGAAGGTTGGTGCAGTCCGCACGGCAACGCCGTTTTGCCCCCCCTAACTTTGGACAATTCATATGAGTATGCCTTTACAGGTTAGCAGGGTGACGGAAGATATTATACCCAGGCGGGGGATAAAAGTGCACAATGAAAGGAAATAATGACAAGCCCACGTTTAATCAGTGAGTCGACTGTGACGAGCGGGAAAAGCAAGGTAGAAAGGTAGTGGGAGGGGGGGGTTGGCGAACGCTAGCTTATGGAGGATCGCAATAAGAAAACTGTGGGATGGGGTAAGGGACGAATATATCAGAGTCGTTGGCGACGGGAAGAGCGAGGGGTGGGGAGGGTGAGAGATGGTCGCTCGTGAGGTAAGATCACTGGGTGTGGTCGTTTGTCACAGGGTCAGGACAACGGGGATAAGGTGAGGGTTTCGCCGCCCTACTGTAATCATATGTGTCTTTTCAGTCAGACGACGGGTTTCCCCCCGACTGTACAATCACATGTGGTGTTTCCGTTTTCCGTCATAGGACGACGTTTGCCCCTCCTACTGTAAATCATATGTGTCGTTCAGTGAGTTCGACGTGTCCTACTGTAACGTCACATGTACTTGTCTTTTTAGGGTCAAGCATTGACATTATCCTTCCTCTGGTAAACACGCCATACGTGTCTTTTTCAGTCCGCATGAAATTTTTCCCACTGTAATCACATTGTGGTCTTTCATAGTCAGCATGAACATTTTTCACAACTGTAATCCCCACAACGTGATCTTTCATCAGCATTACTTTTCCAACTGTTAAATCACATGTGTCTTTCAGTCAGCATGACTTTTCCAATGTCATCCACCGGTGTCATTTCGAGATCCAGCAAATGACATTTTCTCCTACTTTAAACTGCCCATGTGTCCCTTTCAGTCATGGCACTGACAGTTTCCAGGGGTTATCCACCATCTCCCACGGTGCACGTTTGTCGTTCTTTTCCATTCAGCACTTCTTAAATTTTCCCAACTATTCCGTTCCAAACTGTAATCCTTACCATCCGTTTCTTTCCGGTTCGCAGGCACCGACCATTTCCCCTATGTCAAGAGTAGGTAGTGTCTCGTTTAGAGAAGAGACATCCGCTCTGCAGTTTCCCTCCTTCCTACTTTACGTAATCCTTTAAATTAAAATCGACCTTACTCCTCATCCGCAACGACATTTGTTTTCCTCCCTTTCCCCCTATGGTCAAAGTAGTGTGATCCGTTCATGAGGGGTGCAAAAGCAACCTGTTCCTCAAACTGGGGGTGGGACTGCAGGGCATGTGACATTTTTTCCCCTACTTGACAAATCCCCGTGTATAGTCCTTTCATAAGTAGTAAGAGTCGACATTTTCTCCCTCCCCCATGTTTGACTACATGGCGTTGCAAACTGTGTTGTCACAGGACAGTAAGTTGGTCCGACCCCGGTTCAGCACCGGAGGTTTTAACCAAAAACCATCTAAATTTAACAATGTAGCAAGAACTACATACCCCCTGCATACCATGCTTGCTAACTGTCACGTGTTTTTCAATTACATGTTCGTTCAAGCAGGTGGGGTTCAGGCTGAATTTTTTTATTTGTTTTACTGTACCCTACATTTGTTGTTAATGCCACATGACTGTTCCCATGTGTCCCCACATTCAGTCCGTGTTCACGCACTCACTGGTGTAATGCCCGTGTAGTCAATACTAAGTAGAAAACCAGACAGAGAACAAACAAAACGAACCCACAAAAAGTAAGCACAACCACAGAAAACCCAGACGAACCTCAGAGCACTGGAGAGGAGAGAGAAGAGGAAGAGAAGGTAGATCGAGAGGAGAAGACAGAGCGAAAGAGAAGGAGAGAGAGAGATAGAGAGAGAGAGACATAACCAGACAGACAGACAGACAGACATGCAGAAAGCCTCATTCGCGCTCAGCGCGGCGATCGCTATAGAAAAATGCTTTCCGGAGTTTGCTGGATGTATGTCTTTGATTTATTTTCTTTCTTTCTTGCTTATTTTTACTATGATAGATAGATAGATAGATATATAGATAGATAGATTAGATGGATTTTTTTTTTTTCTAAATTCACTTTTTCCAACCCCTTTTCATCCAAGTATGACCATCATATAACTCACGTACGTGTTGTACAGGAATCTCGTCCAGACTTGAAATCGGTTTGGCCAATATAAGTAGCACCCAAGGGTGTTTTCGACTAGTGCATGCAGACATGTTGTGAATCATGTTCCACTGGTAGTCGGAAATAAAAGTAAACAGATGTCGGCATGGGAGCTATGGTTGCACAACACCTCACCCTTCAACCCAAATGAACTCTTCTGGCACTACAAAGATGATTACAGAATTGACCCTGATTCTACAGGGGGTCTACGGAGGCAAGCTGAGTGTTCAGCTTCCCTTCAGATGGCGATAACAAATGGAGTATGGGAGGATTATAGTATAGGGTGGATAGGTTGGGGGGTGGGGGGGGGGGGGGAGGGATGGGGGTGTGGAAAGAGCGTTGACAGAATCATGGGAGTGCAAGCAACAGATGAATCCACGATGTATCTGCATAGCAAGATATACGCCAACCTTTGGCAAACACACATCAGCCCACACACCACACCAACAGTACTACACAACCCAAGCACCCACTACACCACATAACACTCACACACACAGACACACACGAAACCACACACATCACACGAAACCAGCACATACTAGTACAGAACAGACAGACAGACGACCCGAAGGACTATGAACAGACCGAACATAAAAAATCCAGAGACAAGGATGTACAACGAAAACGACTTTGAAAAAATCTAGATTCGAAATCAGAACAGGGGTCGCTTTCCCTTTAAAATCGATGATCAAGTCTCATAGCAATGAAGACACAATCCAACGTTGTGATGAAGCGAAGGCACATCCATTGGAGTAAAAAACCTGTTCGAGCAAAACCGTAGGGTGCATGGTCGAGTTCTTCCCACCCATGCCCAAAAAACGAGATAATAATCTCACAAAAACGGCCCTTAGGAGAAAGTTGTGACGGTTGTTGGTCATGGGGAGAGAGGAAGGGATTAGAGTGAGTGTAGGGAGGAAAGGAGAAAGTTGGTAGTCTATTGTCGGCCTTACTGTCTAATCACCCTCTTTGATGATGGCCTGCCCAGAGCAGTGGTGGCGGGTTACAAGGTAGACAAGGACATGTGAGAATGATAACAACTGTGAAAAAGTAAATCTTTAAAAACGAAGCAGGGAACAGTAAACAGTACGTCAGAACTAACAATAGTAGGAACTCCTTCGTGCTACCCATGATGTACCTAAATATACGACAACGGGATGAACCGATAGCCTGTCTTATTTTTTGCACTGAAAGTGGAGAGTTAAGATATAGTGATTGCTCGTAGTCAATGTTTCGTTGTCCGTGATTCTAGTTTGTTTCTTGCCTAGCTGAGAGTAAGACCTAAGAAGGTCGAAACGGACGTCTCGTGGTTTTTGATCTGGGTGAGCATGCGATGTATGGTCCATTTTGTTGGGTGTTTTTTTTGTTGGGTTTGCTATTGTTGTTAGTTGTATGTTGTTGTTTGTGTTGTTTGGTATGATTGGCCGGTGTGCTAACCTGAATATGTAAGAGTTTGAAACAAACACAAATTAAGCAGAATTTATTCAAGACTGGGCACGACAGCCTTTTCTGAGTTTTACGTGGCTATCAGCAAATACACGGACGCAGTCGCGTAACAAGACAACAACTGCGCGCCCTCGGGAGTGATGAAGGAGTTATTATTAAATGGAAAGCTTTAAGTAAGCCATGGAAAAACCAAAAAGTTTTTAAAAAAAAAAAAAAAAAAGAGAAAATAACCAAGAAACAGTAATTACAACTCTTCTTTCTTCCTGTGATGATCACTAACTACGACGGGGCCCATAACTCCAAACGAATATCTGCTCACAGAACAACCGATCCACCTGGCAGTAGAATGACGGACCCATAGCCCCACAGAAACAAGCGACAAAACCACCCCCCCCCCCCCCCCCCCAACATGCCCACCCTGGCCCCAAAAAAAAAAAAAAAAAAAAAGAAAAAAAGAAAAAAAAGGAAAAAAAAAGAATTCTAAGCTTGTTGCCCACTTACCGCTTTACTAGATAACAACATCGATATCTACACAGACCGAACAACACAATTGCAGATAGTTGAACGCAACACTCTCTCCCCGCGATTCGTGCTGTCGTAAGCACGCAATTCCATATCGATACGGATATATGGGTGTGCAACCAAACGATACGTACCCCTCATGGGAGCACCACAGTGGATACCCTACTTGTTCGTTAATAAAATAATACAACTCAGGGCCTGATTATTGGTCACCAGGGCAAACAACTACTATAGCACGCACATCTAAGAATAAAAAAAAAAAGAATTGTGGTGGCACATCTCCGCTGTATATAAACGGGGATGAATTTAAGTCAGTCTCTTTTGTCTCTCACGCACAAAACGTCCACCATGACAAGTCCTGTGCAAACCCGTATGCCTTGTAAGAATATACTGACCGAAGATAGAGCCCTGAACCGTGGAATACGTTCTCCTAGGCTTGGTGAGCGCAACGAGATCGTGACTCCTAGCGTTGTTTTTTACCACGCACATGGCCACAGGTGGACAATTCACCACTCCAAACAGTTTTCGTCGTGATTTCCCTTCCCAGCCACCGAACAATACAATTTTACCACTTCGTGTCCCCATTCCCCCCCCCCCCCCCCCCCCCCCATCCTTTCTACCCCTGCCCACATCCTCCCCCGCCCCCCCACCCCCAACCCCCCCCCTCCCCCCCGCCCACCCCCCCCCCCCTTCCCAATCCAATGCTGCCCCCCCTCACGTTAACGACGACAGTAAGTAAGGTTTTCAGTTAGGTTTTGTTTCCCCTTGAAGATGTGGCACGCTTGCGGACTAGATGTCCATAACCACTGACACCAACAGTCACGCTAGAGTTTCTGAAACCCGCGGCCTGCACCAAGATTTACAAGCTGATGGGATAAAAATAAATGGCATGCTATATAACTAGATTAAAAGAGAATTTGATGGAGAGGGTCCTCATGGCTGAGACTTGGCAGAAGTCTGAACTTTGCGCATTAGCCAACGCGCTGGGGTCGGAGCCTTGGGTACCTTGGGATTAAAACGTGGGTACAAAAACAAAAAACCTGGCACTGCACCTTTCCTCGCTACAAGTTTCAAGTCTTCTCCCCCGAAGGGCAACCTGTTCACTGTTGCCTTGGAGACGAGAACGTTTTTGAGCAGAAACCAGAACACCTCTTCAACTCCGAAACGCCATGACACTCTGTTACTAGCCGGGCCCTAAATAATCTAAATCGAAAATTCGAACCTGACCATCACCCGAACCCTAATCCTAACATGAGGCTAACCCGTATTAAACATAAATATTCCAACAACAACGGGGGGGCAAAAATCATTGATGAACTTATGATCTCAGGTGAGGATACAATGAGATTGTCCTTCTTTTTTGGTCATAACAGAAAGAAGGTCCACTCCCCATGAAGAGTATCGTGTGACGTTGTCTGGCTGACGGTTAACCCCAGGCTGCAGCCATTGCCTCAATCTGGTGTAGAGCTGACCGGCGACCCCTACGTGAAGAATGCAGCAACGAGGCAACACGAAATCCACAGGTGTGTTCGGTCGACAAGGTTGGCGCAGGGGTCCATTCATTGCAGTGTCGTCTCTTCTGGGTGATCCAGTGTGCCGTCTTGAACACGTGCTCTGGTGAATAGCGTCGTGACGTTATACCATCCAGTCACTTCAATCGTGTGCAGTCACACCGACACAATAAGTTCGAGAGTCAGAACTGCTTCCAGCCTATATAACAAAGACTCTTAACGATTTTATACCTACTGACGCACGCAGCGCTAAATCAAATCATCAGCGAAGAGAAAAACTTGTTTTTTTCTTTGGCTCATTGAAAACAAAACGCATTGTGTTCAATAAAGAAAAAGGCCAAACGATAGCAACAACAGCAGCAGCAACAGCAACAGCAACAAACAGCAACATTAACAACAACTGCAAAACCGCAACAATAACTTCAACAACAACAAAACAACACATTGTCAGTATCACAAGAGCAGATGGGAACTATGGTTTACTTGTGCGCATCAAAAATCAATAGCACCCACTGATTTCCTGAGTGACGGCAGGCCTTAGCACGAACAAGCAAAACGTTTGTACGAAATCAATGAAGCATATAATACTCCACGTCCTCTCCAAGCTGTGGTGTTACGAGACGGGAGAAGGAGCAACAAAGAGACCCCATCCACCCCCAGATTTTGCACGAGCATTCTCTCCATCATCATGCATTCCATGCATTTCCCGTGTCACAGTGCTTTTGTTCTAGACGGACGAACTATTTCAATGAAGCTCTGTGTATTAAGATTGTGGGGGGCTGGAGGGAGGTGGAGAGGAATGCGAGGTGGTGTAGACTTATGCATGTAAGTGTTTTTGCTGAAATAAATGTTTAACTGCATGTGGGCAGCCTATGTGAGAAGTTTTACACGTGTTTGTGCTATTTTTGTTTTCAAATGAACACACAGCTTGGAACTCGGTTCCTTCCTGCGTATTACAGTGCGCACACCTACACTAGAATAATTATTCAGAATTAAAAAACGACGGCGACGACGACGACGACGACGACGATGACGATGATGATGATGATGTTGATGATACTTGTTGTTAGTAGTTGTTGTTGTTTGCTGTTCCTGCTGCTGGTTTGTTGTACTTGATAAAAATGATATATCTATCATCATTTTCATCAGCAGTAATAGTAGCAGCAGCAGCAGCAGCAGTATAGTAGAGCAGTTTTTTTTTTAATGTCATGATGAGAACTTTTATATTGTATAAAATAACAAAATAATAACTTAGGTATAACGGCAGAAGTCAAACCACCATCAGCAACATTTATCTGCGGTTCAGATTCCTTCTTTCATGCCACCGCGTGACGCTGCACATGATGTTGACAGCTGTCGAATGTTGAAAATGGCAAGTAGCTCGCAAAATGTGTGCTCATATGCAGTCGAATAGCTTTTTTTTTTTTCTGTTTATGCAAAATGGTTTGCCTAATATATAAAATGGCAACTGTTAAACGTTTGTGCGTACGTTTTAGGCCACATCACTCACGTCGAGGGGGGGGGGGCGGGGGGGGGGGGGGGGGGGGGGGGGGGGGGGAGAGAGAGGGGATAGAGAGAGAGAAGGAGATCGAGAGAGAGAGTCAGCCAGCCAGCCATAGAACAAACCAAGACAGACAGACAGCAGACAGAGAGATTCAGTTTCATTTCAGTTTCATCTAGGAGGTATCACTGCGTGCGGACTAGTCGTATACACGCTACACACCACATCACCTAAGTTTTGATGACAACTGCACCTGCGCCTGATTTAAAGCTGATGGATAAAGGATAAATAACTAAGATAGAGAATTGGGAAGAAAGGGTCTCGTGGCTACGACTTAGCAGATGTCGACCTACGCATTAGCCCAACGTGCTGGTCATACCTTGAGTACCTACCTAACATTGGTTGTGCCATTTTCATCATTGTATGTGTGTGTAGTGAAAGGTAGGTATGGGTTGCTGCTTATAGCCCAGTAAATGTGGACACATGTGTGTGTATGATGTGTGGCACAGGCCATGTGTGTGTGCGAACGCATGTGCGTTTGCATGATATGCATCTATGCGTATGCATGATTGTGTATGTGAGTCGCGCGCACGTGTGGTGTGTGCCTGTGTGTGTGATGTGCCAGCGCATGCGTGTGTGTGTGTGTGTGTGTGTGTGTGTGTGGTGTGTGGTGTGTGTGGGTGTGTGTGTGCGTGTGTGTATGTATGCGTGTGTGTGTATGTGTGTGTGTGTGCGTGTGTGTGGCGTGTGCAGAACGTGCATGTGCATGTTGTGTGTGTGTGATTTGTGGGTGTTTGTGTGAGCATACACCCGTACGCTCCACATGTGTGTGTACTGACATGTGTGGATGTGTGATTGCAACGTCTTTGTATGTGGGCATGTAACGCATGGTGGCGTATGTGTTATGCGCGTGTGCGTTCATGTGAATGCATGTAGTGCCCACGCGTGTGGGTTGTGGTGTCCGCATGCACGCATGTGCACATGTGTGTGTAGGAGCGAGCCATGTACGTGTGCATTGTGTGTATTATGGTGCGTGCTTGCGTGCGTGTGTGTATATGTGTGTGTGTGTGTGTGTGGGGGTGTGCGCGCGTATGTGTGTGTGTGTGTGTGTGTGTGTGTGTGTGTGGTGTAGCGTGTGTGGTGTGTCTGTGTGTGGACTGTGCTGCGCCTTTTCATTGGTTTGGGGAAATGAATGTTCAGAAGATGAACTTAGGATCAACAAGAAATCAAATACAACATACACGTGCCCCCCCCCCCCCCCCCGCCCCCCCCGCCCCCCCCCCCCCCCCCCCCGCCCACACACACATAACAATAGAACACAACCCCCTCCTCACACACACACCACACTACACACACACACACACACACACTCATTCTCTCATATACCCACTCACCACACCAAAGGCTTGCACACTGGCGTCCGGGGACTCTACTACTTAACACGCGTGCATCACCCCCACTGATGAACGCACACCAGCGGCGCACCACCCGTCTACAGTATACGCTTGTGGCCCTGATATATTCAAAGTCTATATCTCGTGACATGTGTTTGATCATTTGTGTCTGTTATTGAAAAGGCCCAGTGTGGAGTTTGCCCCAATCTCTAGGAGTCTTTGCGGTGTTTGGGCTTGAGATATTCCAATGTTTGGTTGGGTAGTGATGTTTCTTGCTCTTCTCTTACGTCTGAATGTGCGGCCATTTCTTCTCTTTATGTTCAGATCTGAAAGATTGTCTATGATACAGTGGCTTTGCTCTTGTTTGCTTAAGTGATTCTTCAGATTTGTTATCACACCAGATCGGCCGAGCTGTAATCCAGTTTCTCATCGTTGCGTTGCCAGCCAGTGTGTCCTGCTCTTCTCGTTTCCTTTTGTGCGTGTCCAGGGCAGTACATCCATATGAGTCTCTCCAATCTAGATTTTGCGCATTAGTTCTGCCAAGCAGGGCTTCCCATTCCACTCTTCACTTTCTGAAGTAGGGTTCATGGAGGCAGTATCATGGCGTTGTTGAGTATTTTAAACTGGCCTGTCGATGAAACCCAGGGAGTGCTTGTGTCACTGAGTCTGCCTCCATTGTTAGATTTGAAGTTGTTAAACTGTGCGCGCCATTGTCTTCCTGGATAGTTCGATCATTTTGCATCACTGTGTATCGCCAGCCTGACTTACCTCTGGTGTCAGAACCGTCAGTGTATACAACAAATATCATTTTTGTGCCAAGGTCGTCTACCTGCCTCTGAAATTTCTGCGTTGGTTTTGCCTTCTGGCCATTCTCGACAACATCTTCCAGTGTTCTGGAGCGACGCAATTTGGTTGAGGTGTTTGAGGTGTGTTCTGGATACTTTTTCCCATTCCTTCGTTTCTTTGAGTTTTGCTAACTGGCACACAAGCCGTAACATACTGTCCTTCTGCCTGTCCCATCCATGATTTTCAATGTCCTGGGCCGAGTGCCTTTTGTTTTCCTTGACTGCCGTGTGAAGTGGGTTTGGGGAATATTCAAGTGCTCTGAAATATGCCTTCACCTCTTCTAGCTTGTGTCTTGCCTGCACTAAAAAGGAAGGTCGAGCAGGTATCGCATAGTTTCAACCGGTGTATCCTTCATGGTTCCCAGGATCAACTTCATTTTTTCATTCTTTTGAATTCTGATTTATATAAGAAGATTGCTGTTGAACAGTTTTGTAAGCCCTAATCCATAATCAGTTACTCTGAGTACAACAGTGCGTGATACAGTCGGCCAAGAGATGGCGCTGTTTATTGCCTTGCTGACTCAATAGTCAAGGAGTAGTTCCATGAGAAGCGAGAACTGGACTTTATTATGTGCATCTTCGAGGTCTATTGCAACAGCCAGTGTTGTCTTCTTCCTTTCTTTCTTCCTTTCTTTGGATCCTCGTATACTGATAGTCAAAAGCAGCTACATTTTCCCGTGTTATGTTTACCACTTCTGTAGCCTCCTTGATCTGATTGGAGGATTTGTCGACTTTCAATTTTTTCTTGCCAGTTTTTTGCTATGATTCGTTCCATGAGCTTTCCTGCTGCATATTTTGCATCGTGAGTATGTGGTAGCCATTCAGCCGATGATGATCTTTTCCTGGTTTTGGTGGTAAAGCTTTCAGGTAGCTGTAGTGTCCAGTCTTTCTGGGACATAACCTTTTATCAAAACTCTCCTGGTAGAGACTGAAGAGTTGGGCTCTGTCCTCTTCTAAGAGCTGTTTGATATCTGCATACTGTACTTTGTCTGGACCTGCAGCGCCCTATCCTTAGTGCATCTAGCTGTTGCGTCCTCCAGTTCAGATACTTTATTTCATCATCATGCCAGGCTCTGAGCTAGGTGTGGGTTAACGTGGCAAGATATTTCTACTTTCCTCCGAACTTCTCTTCTCCACTCTGTTCTACGACGAACGTTTAAGCAGAAGAGCCGACCCTTTCTCCAAATCATGTTCCCCTTGAGTTTTGTTAGTCCCAATCAGCCGCCTCTGGGGGTTGCATTGTTTTGTATTTCTTTGCATGCGGTTATAAATGTGCCAGAACTGGGTGAGTATTGTGGTCATAACTTACGTGACAGACAAAATTGTGCCAATCCGTGTTTCTTTTGCTTCTTCAGCTATTTTCTTCGACCGCTTCAGGTTTTCCATATTGGATTATCTATATAGCTTAGATCAGGGCAAGCGTTTTCTTTCAGTTCACTCTCAGCCAAAGTTCCTTACAGCATTCTTTCCAGTCAGGCCTGACAGACCAGAGGAAGATAGAGATTAGAGAGAGAGAGACAAAGAGACGACCGGAGAGACAGACATACACAGAGACAGAGAGGCAGGCTACCCCTAGCCAGTCAACTCAGCCATCCAGTCAGCCAGAGACAGAGACAGACAGAACAGACAGACAGGACAGAACAGACATACAGACAGACAGACAGACAGACTAGACAGACAAAGGACACAGATCGGACGGACAGACACAGACAGACTACATATACAGACAGACAGATAACCGACAGACAGGCAGAAAGAGAGACAGGACAGACAGTTTTTGAGTGTAGAGATATCCTATGAAATCATATTAGAAGGAGTGGACGAAGTCTTCATTAACTGTAGGTAATTTATTTAGTCACCCTGAGTGACCGTCAATATGGAAAGAAAGGATTGAGGAGGGGGCGTGTACCACAAGTGTTCATGACGTCCTTTAAAAAAAAAAAAAAATCTACTCTGGAAGGCGTCACAGATTTTTATGAGAGAGTGGCGATTCTCATACATTGAATTTGTATCTTTGACTGACAGATCCATGAGCATATTCTGTGATGATCTGAACACGAAGACTGCTTTACTGAATTTCATGTGTTAGTTTTAGTGGGAGAATGCCTGACGCTGACAAATTTTTTTCGTTCTATGAACTTGAACGAATAACCTACATGAGATCATTTTGAGAATCATCAAATTTTAAAGTTTCACGTCCATCATGCGTCCAATCTGCGGAAGATATTGATTGCTCGTTTTCTTTGTTTTCATTGTACCAATGATGTTTAATGCCCTATGCCTGAAGGTCAAACTCTAAAGAACCGAAACGCCGTCGTGTTTTGGTCTTGTAATTTGTTTGAACCCTTTTGTACGGGCGAATATCTGCATGATTTCTCTTTTAAAATTTGACAATGAAGAATGCTTTATTGGAATTTCAGTTTAAGCGTAAAGGGATAGAAATGCCTACGGTTCAGCTAGTCAGAAATAAGATAATGATGACAATTTTTCACAGGATCGATTTTAGGAGCTCACCTGTGAAGAACATGCAGTGGTTTCAGGATAAACGCTTCGCTCGCTGAGTCTCAAACTGTATAGGCATAAATTACATCGGAGTTAAATTAAGCCTGAAAATATTATGCGACCTGTGGTAGTTAAAGTGTTTTATTTTAGTAGAATATATACACTTTTTTTTCAACTGTATTAGGCATAATTTACATGAATTAATGTAGAGCCTGAAAATATTATGTGACAGTGGGTAGTTAAAGTGTTTGATTTTAGAGAATATATAACTTTTTTTTTACACTGTTTTGCACACGCTCCGCACATGATCAGCCCATGATAAATCATTATCGATAACCACTTCTAAACTTCAAAGTTTTTACCCTTAGTGTAATAGTGGACGCAGAGAAAACAAAGGTTTAGTGGGTCGTTTTTATCTCGTACTTACTTCTAAATTTTTGCGTTTGTGGTCGGGGGGTTCAAGTCATGTTATTTAAATATCTCCATTAACTGCGTTCATGCTTGCTTGCAATATAAACGAGCCACTTCTTCAACTTTACAATGATAGTACTGTGCATTCCGAACCGTCACAGACAGCCATCATGAAAAACTAAAGGCAGATTCATTAGTATTAGATTGAGGGAAGAAAAAGGTCTCAAAAACAGAGCGCTTGAGAACACCAAACTGGAACGGGTAGAAGAAAAGATTTACGTCTATTCAAGGAAACAAGCCTAAATCAGTGGCATACTTTCTAACGTTTGTTTGTAACACCAGTTATAGGTCTTTTGTTTTTTCTAAGTGTATGCTTATGGGTCAGTCACGGTCAGTCAACAACTTAGCAAAAGTTATAACAGGAGAACTCCGACAACCTTCTCTTATCGGTTTATTTTTGAGAGTCCATTTATCATTTTGCCTGTGCCTGGTGTAGCAAGAGCGGTGTTTCATAAATTGCCGACAGTTTAGAGACAGAGTGAGGGGGGGGGGGGGGGGGGGGGGGGGGGGGTGGGGGGGGGGGGGGCAGACGACGGCAGCCAACCATAGGACAACGAGCATAATTTAATTTTACCTATCTTCGTCAAACAACAGGTGCTTGGAAGGTCTTTGTGCTAGGATGATGTTGAGCGTATGCACGTAATTTAGCGGACAGGGTGAAGGGTGCAGTAAAGAGGGGGGGGGAGTAGCAGTGTAGGGCATGTTGTGTCTGACGAAGCTGTGTCGCGTAGAAGATGTGCCATAGCAATAAAAGACAAATTATAATCCAAACGATAAATGATAAGCTCTGGTTACTTAGTAATCAAAACGATAAATGAATCAGCTCTGGTACTTAGTAATCAAACGATACATGAATACGCTCTGGTACTTAGTAACATCATAAGGAGAGCTGGACTAAGTGAACGAGAAAGCTCTGGTACTTAGTATCAACCGAAAAACGCTGTACCTGAATCAAAAGCTAACTGTAACTCTGGTACTTGGTAACACGAACAACGCACCTTCGTGCGCAAATGCTCTCTCTCTCTCTCTCATCTCATCGCCTCGCGCTCTCAACTAAGTCTCATCTCTCTCTCTCTCTCTCTCACACACACACACACACACACACACCACACACACACCACCCACACACACACATACCATGCACGCACGCGCACGCACGCACTCGCTGGAGCCTCATTCAAAAAGGCGTAATTCAAAAAAGTAATAAATTGATAGAACATTTACAAACCAACAAGTTTGGAAATACTATAGTTTACAAGAATGAACAAAAGAGAAAAAGAAGAACAGCAGATTCAGTACATTTCACTTGATTTTAATTCGCCAATAAACCGAAGAGAAGTGAAGAAAGCCGCCAACTGCTTAAAAAAAATTCACCTGCCCGTGGCTGAGTCATAAAATTATATATGATACCAAAGCTATTCTCGTTAGAATTAAGAGACCCATTAACTATTACTTTTGATTACAGTAGTTGAGTCCGTAATTTATCCCAGATAGAAGGAAATCTATTTAAAACAGATTAATTCATAGAATGATGTCCATCAAATCCTTCTTGTTACCAATGATAATACAACGTCAGTCGGATTTTTTTGGTCGTTGTTGTTGCTAATATCCTACGAAAAATAAATGAACATTTTGCAAACAACTTACTGGCGAGTAGAGAACAAAGATAGGTTTGAGTGACCATTAAAAAAAAAAGATCAATATTCGTTCTGTCTAAATTAAGTCCACGCGTTTAACAAAAAAATGTATTACATGAAAATGTTTGGACGGTCCACTGAATTTGAAGCAATCAGCCATGCCAATATTATCCCTGTGGATACATGGCATTTTGTTTGTACTGAGAAGGGATCACACCAAGAAAAATATTCGAGTCCTCACGCATTTCCATAGATCTATAATGACATACTAGATTACTTAAGAAGACACCGCTCGCCTTTTCATACGTAATGGCAACCAGTGACACGTGCTTATATATGTTAATATTTCGGCCATGCTTTCAATCGCGAAAGTAAAGATTGCAGACACATGGAATCCAGTAAAATGCTTGTAACAAATAGGTAAGACATACAAACGAGATAAAATTGAAAGTTGTTGTATTCCGCATTTTTGAGCCATACAGTTAAAGAAAACGTGATTATACCGAAGTGTAGGTAGACAATACTATACATTAATCTTCCATTTAAAAAAACAAGATAATTATGAGTAAACAGTATTCTTTAAACAATGCTGTTTACAGCAAAATGTTACTGGTAGAGTGATTACCCGACATTGTGCATAACTTTGATAGCCTCATATCCATATTGGAGCTAAAGTTTGGTTTCCATGTATTTGTTGGAAATGAAATGACTCTCCATGTAGGCTGCTATTTCTGAAGCGCGAATACTCAATATGTCCATATTCTACACTACAATTCCTAAGCAATACTACATAGATACACGAGTGTAATCAATCTAAAAGAGACAGACAGTTGTTAGTTGTACAGACTAAAGTTATGGCATTTCATGGTCCTTCGCAGACTTAAGAAGATTTCCTGAGACAATCAAGTGATATGTACAGTGATAGCCTAGCTCCTGCTGGTACACAATCTTGATTTGATTTTAAAAAAAAAAAAAAGGAGAACCGTTACATAATTCTTGCTCTTACAGAGGCTTCCTTCAAGGAAAATAGTACCCGACGCCTTTCTGTTAGCTCAATCCGAACATCCTTTGCAATAACTTGACTAAGCTATTTCTGCGGATGTGCCTCCTCAATATTTAAAGAGCGCTACTCATATATTATATCTATATATATATAATATATATATCTATATAATATATATCTAAAGTAAAAACAACTAGAATATTGTATGAACTGTTTTTGCAAGAAAATGAAGTTTAAAACTAAATCAACGCTTGAAACGTTCACAATCAAATCACAAGATATTTAGTGTCGTTTGTTATTATCACGTCCTTCCGTTTGAACACAGAAACGAATTCGTGTAAACAACGAGCAACTACGCCACGATTTATAAACTAAAAAGGCAGACGCACGAATCCACGACTTGGTAACTTTTTGTCATCTATTACCAAGTGCTAATACTGAGGTTCTTTTCCTGAATGAACCCGGAGGGCTGAAAATGAAGAATAATATGTTTATAGAAAAATGTAGAGTTACACTCAGTTTCACCGACTGAAGATTTGATATCTCTCAGCACAAATATGTGTGTGTGTGTGTGTGTTGTGTGTCTGTGTGTGTGTGTGGTCTCTCACTCCTCTCATTCTCTCATCTCTCTCGTCTCTCCCTCCGAGTCTCTCTCCTCTTCTCCCTCTCTCTCTTATGCCCCTCCACCACGCCAGCCCCATACTGTTTAGTTAGGCAGAATCATCTACCACTGCAGATATGGAATGCTTATCTGCCCCTATTTCTTCACTCTAGGACATTAAGCAGCAACACGCTTTGTTTATAACTGAATATATATATATATATATATATATATAGATATATATATATATATTATATACACGCACACCACACCCACACCACACACACACACACACACACCACACACACATACATACACTCGCACATAGATAGATACACACTACATACATTCACAGAGTTTTGGTGTGTATGTATTATATATATAGAGATAGAGAGAGAGAGAGACAAGACAGACAGACAGACAGACAGACAGACCGACAGAGATTCTCTGGGTCCCATCCGCACCATATATATATCTATATTATATATCTATACTATATGGTGCGAGAGAGAGAGAGAGAGAAGAGAGAAGAGAGAGAGAGAGAGAGAGAGAGAAACAGACAGCTACAGACAGAGAGACAGACAGACAGACAGCAGAGACATTCCTCTGGGTCCCCTCCGCACCATATATATATATAATATATATATGATATATATATATATATATATATTATATATATATATAGTTATACAACTCTGCAGAAGAGACCTGACAGGTGTGCCATCTGCAGTGTATTACTCTTTTCCAACATTTTTCTTCGAAATCTTGTTTACCGGAACGACGGTGCAAAAAACCCCTTTCAGAACCGAATGACAGTTAGCTCTTTCCCCACCAACCCAGGTTTTGTTCCCTTCTTCCCCTGTATATCTCTCTCCTCTCTCTTCTAACCCCCTCTCGCTAAATCTCTGCCATCTCTCTGTCTGTATGTCTGTCTGTCTGTCTGCCCCCCCCCCCCCCCTCTCTCTCCCCTCTCTCTCTCTTCTCTCATCTCTCTCTCTCTCTCTCAGCAATTCATGCCACAAAGTATTTCAATAATCCTTGCCCTTTTCATATTAACCTTGTGATTTGTCATCACCAACGAAAACCTGTTAAACAGTTAGCTATTTATTGATGTAAAGCATTCAAGAGGCGAAGTATGTATATGACACAAAGAAGGCCAATATCAATTTGCGACATGAATCACAATGTATATCTCATCCCCATTCTAAGGGGCTTTGGCCTTTATAGTTGGAACGTTTTAGTCTTGAGTGGTTCTCTCTCTCTCGCTCTCTCTCCTCTCTCTCTCCTCTCTCTCTCCATCATATTTTTTTTTCTCACATAACTGTAGAACGATGCAGTGCATCAACATTGTGTTACAAAGGCCTGAACAATAAAAAAAAAACAATTTTGCCAACAGTATAAAAAAAATCATCTTTTCTTTCTTTCCTCGTATTATTTTACAGATTTTGACACTCTCTTCTCAGCCTTCACCGGTCGTATGTGTGTGTCTGAATGTCCTCCTCATGACCAGGTCTGCAGTGTTCTTGATGTGAAGACAGATCCGACAGATATCTAGGTTGCTCGTGCTCTAGCGTTAAAGGCGTTCTGACTCGATCGTTAATGCTCTTCCCCCCCTATCCCCCCCCCCACCCCCACCCCTACACACCGCATACACACTACACAAGCACGCACGCACACACATGCCACGCACACACACACTCACACGCGCGCTCACGTACACACATACACGCACGCGCACACACACACACACGCACGCACGCACGCATTCAGACACCACGCATCACACACAGACCACCATGCGCACATATGCTCACACGCACTACGCAGTTGTGCACACACACACATGCCCCACGCACACAAGCACGATTCACAACACATATACGCACTGCCCACCGCGCGTGCAGACAACACAACACCCCACATCACACACCAACACACACATGCCACCACCCAGAGCGGGCGCCCCTGGATAGTGGACGCACGGCCGTGTCGCGCGCGCGCACCACACACTCTTCTCTCGCTCGCTCCTCGCTCTCGGTCTCTCGTCCGCGCCACACCCACCCACACACACCACACCTCCCCCACAACCACACACAAAGGGGGCGTATACGGATCGTTGTAACAGTGCAACGCACCTCAGTCCCCATTGCATCCCGGCAGTCCGCTCGGAGTGGAAACAAACAGCATCAACTACGACCGAACACATAGACTATCTGAATGGAGAGAGTGAGGGGCATGCAGGGGAAGGATTTACGGGCAGGCAAAGGGCGGGGGAGGGTGGGGGGTGGAGGTAGGGGTGGGGGGAATACAGATACGGGAGGGGTGTGAAGAGCTAGAGGAAGCCAAAACATTGGTTAGTGGGTACATTACTATGCGGTCAAACTGCGGCATTACACTGATACAAC
>JADBJO010029381.1:0-2500 GCA_016801955.1 Conus betulinus
AAGGAGAGAACACAGTGGTAACGAAGAGGGGAGAGATGACACACGGGATAGGGCAGACAGCATGAAGGACGCCACCGAACGTCAGAACGACAGCCCTCATCCTGACCAGCTGGATCACGACAGGGGCATACCAGAAGTCAGCCTGACCCTGTGTTTTCTACGCAGACGACACGACAGATCGGCGAGTCTACAGACACTGCAGCAGACAACCAGACGACATCGCTGTCAACCTGCCAGGCCGTAGAGGAGGCGGTACGACCCACTACTGCTACCACTGCCACCACCTCTTCCCCTGCCGCACGTTCAGCAGTCACACCTAGTGACACGACCGCTGACAGTGGTGACAGTGAGAAAAGCAGGAACAACACGTCACCAACAGGCAGTCTGCCTGGGGAAGATGACAACTCCGGCGGCATTGCTGGGGGTGAGCGACAAGAGACAGACTGTGCCAGAGGGGAGGAAAATCTTCCCAGTGCCTCTGTCACTGTGTCAGACAGCGTGTACCATCCTGGATGTGGAGATGGCCCACCACCTGAAGACGGCGCATCCTGTGGCACACCTGACACGACTGTCAACAAACCGGGTGACGCCGGGGATTCCCCTTCCCCCCCTCCCCTCACCCCCACTCCTCCCATTCCCACCCCTCCTCGAAACCGCAAGGACAGTGCACTTTCCACAAATACCGCTTCGCACGTGCAAAGCGAAAGACAAAGACATTCGCGCCGCGGAGAAATGGACCGCAAAGCAGGTCAGGGGAGTTCAAGGCCACATTCCTTGTCACTTGACAGACAGTCATCTATTCCCGAGTGCTGGAGTGATCGCTCGAAGCCGAAAAAGCGAGCGAGTCCTCGGAAATCTGTCGTCTCTAAAAAACAAAAATAAGAAATGAAGGTACGGTCCCGACCCCGATGTAAATACTCTGAAAAGTACACTGTTTTCAATGGTTTCATATAATGTGGAAGGCATTCTATCAAAACTGAAAGAAACTAGCTTCGTCTCCTTTATTATAAACTTCGACTTCATTTGTCTGGTAGAAACTTTCGTGGATTCATTCACATCTACTTTATTTCCATCCCATACAAGCTTTGTATCACCAGCAAAAAAAATTATCTCTTCGGGGAAGGAAAAGTGGCGGGGTCATTGTAATGGTAAAAAACGTCTTTTTGCAATTTATAAAAGAAATTCCAACAAAATACGATAATGTTATCATACTCCAAGCTGATAAGCGGCTGTTTGGAACTGAGTCTGATATTTTTTCATTATTAGTGTTTACTTGAATCCAGTAAATAGTCCGTTTTACGACACTAGTGAAGTGGACAATGGGATCTCTGTTCTTGAACAATGCATGCTCGATATTATTGAAAAAGAAGAAGACGCTGAATTTATCCTGTGTGGGGACTTTAATGCTAGAACCTCTGATATATTTCCTGCACAGCTGACTGTAGACGATGTGATGTCTGACCCCGCTCACCATGACCAGTGTATTAACTCTGACACTGATGATCAGACTCCCCATCCTCGTTCTTCGCAGGACACTGTGATTAATGATTATGGTAAAAAATTACTTAATTTATGTACCGGTTTTGATCTGTATATTTTGAATGGTGTTTGTTTAGGAGACACAGGTGGTTGCTTCACTTATATAGCTCCCTCTGGAAACAGTGTTATTGATTATTTCATTTTCTCTACTTCTTTGTGCTCTCTACCTAGAAGACTTTTTGTTCATGAAAAAATTCACTCAAGGCACATGCCTGTCGAATGTGTTGTGGTGTGTAACCAGCAAACGGATGATGCTGAAGTTAATGACTCGCCTATTTACAAACTAGTTTGGTCTGAAGATAGGCGAGAAGACTTTCTATATCAAATTAATTTACCAGAAAACAAACCTCGCTTGAGCAAGCGAAACAGTTAATTGAGTTTGACATGGACAGTGCACTTGATTTGTTTTCTGCCACCCTAAAATCTGCCGCCTCTTGCATGTCTGTAAAGCAGGGTGGTGGTAGAACCGTCAAAGGTAATGTATGGTTTGACTCGGAGTGCTATGAAAGTCGAAAGAATACCAGAAAAGCACTACGCGATTTCAAACGTTTACAAAAAAAAACCCCACAGAGGATGGACACGAATACTTTGAGAAGAGAAGGTCATATAAAAAGTTATTGGATTATAAGGAAAAAACATACAAACCAAATGTAGAGCAGAACTTGAACAGAATGTAAACGACTCCAGACAGTTTTGGAAAAAAGTAAAACACTTTTCAACGAAAAGTAGAAAGGTTGGTAATATTACGGATGTAGAGTGGTTGCAACACTTTAAGAGGGTCTTTGAAGTAGATACTAATGTACCTGAGGATGACGATTCTCCGGTTGTTGAACCAGACTTCGAAGAAGAAAATGATAATTCAGATTTTGGACCATTGAATGATGATGTTACTGAAGAAGAAGTAGTAGGCTCAATTAATCACTTAAAAAATAACAAAGCAGCAGGTCCAGACGGCATTTTG
>JADBJO010029381.1:12500-19115 GCA_016801955.1 Conus betulinus
CAGCCCGATCCCCCGGACTTTGGCACCCATCGAAAACCTCTGGGACATCCTCGGACGCCGAGTCATGGACAACCATCCTGCGCCTGTTGATGTTGCTCAGCTGTTCTAGTTCCTGCAGCAGGAGTAGCTCGCAATCCCTCATCGGGTGCTGCAGAACCACGTCCACTCCATGCGACGACGGCTGACGGAATGTCTGGCAGCAAGTGGTGGTCACACCAGCTACTGAACATGAACGAACTGAATAGACATTTCTTGTAACTTTTCGAAGGGGGGGGGGGGGGGGGGGGGGGGGGGGGGGGGGGGGGGGGGTGTCATTCTGATGTCTATCAAGGTGATGAAATGTCATGTTGATTTTTTTTTTTTCAGTTGAGTCGGAAGATGAAAATTTAATGTCAAATTAAATATCCTATCAGATGGATGTGTTTTCTTTTGTTGTTTGCTCTGAGAGAGGATTGTTCTTCCAGCCCTTAACTTGTGTTGACCAGTGTTGTTAATATGTGTGTTTAGGCAACTAGAAGAATTGGAATTCTCATCCTAAAAAAAGTCACCTCTTTGATGCGATTGTAACTAGCAGAACTGAAATTCTCATGTAAAAGAAAAAGTCACTGATTTGATGCTTTCAGAGTGTTAAATGCTACATGCTGTATTCCAAAGAACATGTCTATACAGAATAACAGACACAGCAAATATATGGTCACAAAATTCAGATTTAGTGTATTTTTTTGCACATTGGAACCGTTCCAGGCATGTGATTTTACTGGTTTAATTTTACGTATCATCTCTGTTGTGAAGACTATAAAAATAGAATTTTTATTTGCTTTCTCTTTCACTAAAATATACGCCGCTTTCAGACATAAAGTAATTCCTCTTAATGACCTAAGACACTTTCTGTCTTCAAATTGATTTTGTTAAAGGCATCATTGAAGAAAAATGCTATTGAACATTTCGCTTTACATTTGTATAAAGCATTCACCATGCAAAATGATATGTCAAGATAATAAAGGATGTTTAAAGCTAGTTAAATGAGTTCATGTTCATAGACTGAGCGGTTTGCCAATGTTGTACCCAGCTGTACGGCCTTTATAGATAAACACCTGCATCTGTGTGTGCCTTACTCTCACTAAAGCACCCAGTCTTCAACTGGAGTATTGGATCACCATATTAAAGAAACAATTCACCATTTTACCTAAGTTTATCTGGTTCCGTTCTCTCTCTCTCTCTCTCTCTCTCTCTCTCTCTCTCTCTCTCTCTCTCTCTCTCTCTCTCTCTCTCTCTGACAGTATATCTCTCCAGCTGACTCTCACTGACTTCTGTCACTTCTTCTGTCCATCTGTCTGTCTGTTTTTTCTTGTTGTTGTTGTTCTTGGTTCTTTTTTATTTCTGTCTTCTGTCTGTCTATCTGTGTGTGTGTGTCTGTCTATCTGTCTGTCTGTCTCTGTCTGTCTGTCTGTCTGTTTGTCTGTCTGTCTCTCCTGCTCTCGCTCTCAATTTGTCTCACACACACACACACACACACACACACACACACACACACACACACACACACACACACACACACACACACACACACACACACACACACACACACACACACATACATATGCACTCACGCAAGCGCCTATAGATGGGGAGGCATGCACGTGCACACACACACACACACACACACACACACACACACACACACACACACACACACACACACACACACACACACACACACAAACACACGCACACACGCACGCACGCACGCGCATGCGCGCGCGCACACACAGAAACACACACAGAAACACACACACACACACACACACACACACACACACACACACACACACACACACACACACACACACACACACATAAAGACGCACATCTATTTTAACAGTAGAGCAGACCACTCTGACTATTGGTACCATTTGTCCTCCCTTGAATCCTTAGATGAATCCGTAATCTTAGGTTGAAAGATTCTTTCCGATATTTAATATTGTTTACATAATAATTTTCGTTTGTCACCAACTTATTTTCCTTACCTTGATCTTTTGTTTTACTCTTTCTTTCTTCGTCGCTGCCTTAAGGACTGAAGGATATTAGTTGTGTGTGTGTGTGTGTGTGTGTGTGTGTGTGTGTGTGTGTGTGTGTGTCTGAGAGCGCGCGCGCGCATGCCATCCAATGGAAATAAAGAAGCTGAGTTTTAACGTTGAAGTGAACCCATTTCACATGAGACAGAGGCAGTGTAAACTTAAGATCTGACTGGTTCGGCTAGCAGACAGAGCAGAGCAGCCTTAGGAACAGGATGTGTCCATAACTGAAATAGAAGAGATTGAGGTTTGGGACCGTGGGGACAAGTATACTTGGCTTTTGTGACAGGCCTGTGTCAACCTTGGTGGCTGGCCAATAATGGACAAATGAGAGGTCATGTCACAGCAAGCAGACGAAAAGTTGTAAGAGTTCGGCTGAGGCATACAACTCGTGTAGGGAGTATTTTTGTGTGTTCTAGTGTACAAGTAAGGACATAGAGTATAAATTCGTGAATATATACAAATCGGGACAAATCAGGAGAGACAACGAAGTAATGAATCGTCGAAAATGAAATAAAGGTTATGCTATGATTTACATTTTGAACATCCATAATAATTCAGATTAGGGTGGATCCAAGAACCTTTGTGAATATCATTGTGGTAAATCGTGAGTATACTGGGAGTAGCTTCCGTTTATGATTCCTACCTGTAAATAAAAACATGTTCTCTTCGGTTGTTAAGTTAGGGTTTGAGTTTTCGCAGAAACCTCAGTGCTCTTCCACCTTACTCTCTACCTCACTGGCAGCACCTAGCAACAGGATCCCCCCCCCCTTTCCAGGAAGGAAGACGAGAGCGTAAAAAGAATCGCTTTCAAATAGAGGAAAGTTTACAGGTCCCTTTACAGGTCCAGCCCAAGACACATCGATCGCCTGAGACAAAAACATAGTGGGTAAAAAATAAGAAAGAAAAAGATCATAGGTATTTTGAAGGACACTATTTATCTGAGTGGTGTGTAAAAAGAATACAGGGATATTTAGAAAATGGGCTATTCATGGCTGTTTATTTTGTTGCCGTTGTTTTTCATGTACTTGATTTACCCATAATTATTAAGTGGAGGAAATGTCCAATGGAATGGATGAGAGAGCGTTAGAGTGAGCATGCTGCGTTTTGTTCGGATGGGAACAAATGCAGTCTGTGACACAGCCTGACTTATCCAGTTGCCATTTTTCGGTATTCACCAGTGGTTCTAGCAGGAGTACTTTTGATTTTTTTTCAGAAACCCCTGACACAATACCTGAACCCAACACTACTAACACCACTGGAAAGGGTAAGATGTTTAACCATTTGCTGGTCCTCTCTCTCTCTCTCTCTCTCTCTCTCTCTCTCTCTCTCTCTCTCTCTCTCTCTCTCTCTCCGTTCATTTATCTATCCATCGTTCTCGCCTTCAAACTCTATATATTATGTATGTATGTTTTTAGTAAACATTTATGTATGTATGTATGTATGTATGTATGTATGTACGTACCTACGTACGTACGTACATATGTATGTATGCATGTATGTATGTATGTATGTATGTGTTTTAATATGTACGTTTGTAGCGCGCAACAGTTTCCATCTCCACATGGAAAAGAGAAAAGTGCCTCACGCAGATCCAGACGACAGCAATTTTGGAGGATATGCCACAGACTCCGAAGGGAAGTTAAGGAAAGGCAGCAAGGTCAGCTGGTCACGTTCTTCCTTCGTTGAGCTCCCTGAGCTGTGTGTGCGACTGGATCTAAGGCTGGAGTTCAATGAAAACAGCGACAGTTTCGGATTAGTACTCCCAGCTTCTGAGGATGGAGCAGTTCAAATGCGCTACAGTAATTCTAAACAATTGTACAGCACAGTCAACTTACATCTGAAGTCGGGCACTGCGCATCACAAATTTACCATAGAAAATTAGATTCAAAGAACAGAAGAGCTGCAAATCTACTACTGCCAGAGTCGTCCTTATTAACCTCTGAAAAGCAGGATAAATGGAACATTCTGCTGCTGCAAATAAAACTAGATTGAAACAAAAATGTACTTATGTATAAAGAACACATTTATCTGTCCACACAATACCTCAGATATTAATTTACAGAGTCCTTGTGTCAATATGGTTCTAATCATATTCCACCACGTGCTCGTACCGATATGTTCAAATTTAGTTTTTGCATTTTCTGGTTCATCCGTTCACTGCACACTTTGAAAATTGACCTTCACAAAATATTTCACAGACTCTTTGATGTAGACGTTACTGTCTCGTAGAAATGTTTTGCAGCAATCACTGAAATCATCAATTACAGATGTGTGCTTTGTTACCGCACTAGTTATGTCAATAAATATTACCACTGACTATCCTTACTCATAAGAAAAATTGCTTTTCTTAAACCAACTGCATTTTGTTTCATACCAATGCCATTACCATCATCATCCTCGTCTGGTCGCGAACTCCTCCAACAATCACATACATTCAGGTAACATTCAGCATCTAGTATCTGTTGAACTATCTTTTTTGTTGTATTCCGTTCCCCACCACTGCCCCACACTACACCCCCATCTCCATCCTCCACTGTCCTCCCTCCCAATTTTCTTGTTGTTTTGTCTGCATCTTAAAAGTGCATGCATGCATACATGCATTTGTCAAGCCTTCTCTCTCTCTCTCTGTCTCTCCTCTCTCTCTCTCTCTCTCTTCTCTCTCTCTCTCTCTCTCTCTCTCTCTCTCCTCCTGTCTCTCTGTCTTGTCTCCTCTCTCATCTCTCTCTCTCTCTCTCCTCTCTCTCTGTCTGTCTTCTCCCTCTCCTCTCTCTCTCTCTCCTCTCTCTCTCTCTCTCCTCTCTCTCTGCTCCTGTCCCCTCTCTCTCTCTCTCCTCTCTCCCTCTCTCTCTCTCCTCTCCTCTCTCCTCTCTCTCTCTCTCTCTCTCTCTCCTCTGTTCTCTCTCTGTCTGTCTGTCTCTCTCCTCTGTCTCTCTCTCTCTCCTCTCTCTCTCTGGGTGGGGTTTGACACCGATGTTATATGTGTGAACAGGACATGAAGATGGTCCTCGTTAAATCAGTGTTCTGTGTTTGTTGAAGTTTGAGTTTCAGTTACATCTGCGAAGTACAGAAAAAATATGCCATCTGAAAAACTGGACTTTACACAGCGCTGTGGTCATTTTGTATTCATGTTTATTTTTCCACGCATAAACGTGTTGGTAATGAGAGTGGAAAACCTGCTCTCCAATTGGAGGGAAGGTGGATGGTGTCACCTGTGGTTTCCTCCTATAGTTTTTTCTTCTGGGGCGGTATATTGCTGCCCCAGTGTGGGGACATGGAGTTAAACCCAGGGCCCCACAGTGCTATGTGTTGGACGCAGATTGGGTCCCAGCCTTCACCACCTGCACGTGCTAGATTGGGCAGTTCCTCGACCAGCACTCCTTTACGCTTGGAAAGTCCAACTGTCACTGACGTTGTGATAAAACTCGACAGTCTCACTTCTAAATCTGATGCAGTGAAAGCTGACATAAGAAGCCTAAGAGAGTGCTACTCATCACTGCAGGGAGAGTTAAATGATCTCCAGTAGGACTGTGCTTCTTTGCGGCAAGAAAATAACCTCCGGAGAAAAAGCTGTGAGTTATAAAATAGACTGGTCGACATAGAAAAGAAGACAAACGACCTGGATTGTAGTTCCAAGCGTATTGATTTAGTTATTCATGGACTCAAGAGGCCAAACAACGAAACGTCCGAGGACCTTGGGGCAGCTGTCGCTGAACTGTTTGTGGATAAGATAGATATGACCAGGGACGTCCCTTTTGACCACCTGCACCACCTGAATGGTAAGCATAATTTCCCAGTGATTGGGTGCTGCTCTTGCTTCAAGGACAAGGTGCGGGTCCTGAAAGCCAAGGGGAAACTGCGAGGGTCAGGCATCTTCATTGGTGAAGACTTCTCAAGGCGGGTTAGAGAAATCAGATGGAAGTTGATGCCTCATCTGCGAAAAGCAAGGGATGATGGAACAGCGTGGGGGGAGAAGGGGAGGAAAACAAACAAACAAACAAACAAACAAAACTTTCACACACACACACACACACACACACACACACACACACACACACACACACACACACACACACATGTGCACGCTCCCCACCCACCTGGTATCACCCACCCCCACACACCTACCGTTATAGAGAGGAGGGGGGGGGAGTGGGGGAGAGAGAGGGGGAAACACATTCACAACTCATAAAGATATGCATGCCTTAGGGTGTCTAGGCATATATATGATATAATCATGCACAACCGCAAATACATATCTTTATGAGTTGTAAACGTGTTTTCCACCTCTCCCCCACTCCCTTCCCCTCCTCTCTATAATGGTAGGTGTGTGGGGGTGGTGATGCCGGGAGGGTGGGGAGCGCGCACATGTGTGTGTGTGTGTGTGTGTGTGTGTGTGTGTGTGTGAAAGTTTTTTGTTTGTTTGTTTGTTTTCCTCCCCTTCTCCCTCCTCCCCCTTCCTCTTTGCCCCCTCCCTCCCAACAACCATCTACTTTCAAACAAGATTTCCTCTTATTTCCATTCACTCGCCTTTCTTAGCCTG
>JADBJO010029382.1:0-19113 GCA_016801955.1 Conus betulinus
ACGATCAAGCAGATAGAGCAGCAAAAAGGGGAGCAAAGAATATATTAGGTAGTATTAAGGTTGACTGTCCTTTGTCACACAAGGAAATTAGTCATATCATCGAAAGGGATTTCTGGAGTCAATACAGATCCTCATCAAAACCTCGTCAGCAAACTCTGTGTCAACTTTGTGTCGATTAGCCGACCGGTTTCAAGCCTGGTTTTTTAGACTTTTATGTAATTCCCTACGAACCAAGTATTGCCAGACTGTTAAGTGTGTATGTCGTGGGGATCTTTCAGTTCAACATGTGATTTTTGATTGTGAACTATCGAAACCCTTTTTGAATGGTGTTTATACCAAGTGCTGACACTGGGCATGTTAATGTGTTTGACTTTTTTAGATTCGTTGCCAGTTATTCTCTTGTTAAATTAACGAGACACCTTTTGGAAAGTCCATTAAGGAACATTTTTATAATCATAATCGTAAGTTAGATTACTTTAGTTATTTTTCTCTAATTTTTCATAGTTACTGTCCTATAATTCATCTGTCCTTTATTTTTGTTCTATGTAACCACATCGTCCTCTTCTCTTCTTTTATGATAATAGTCTAAAATTGTAAACACTATGTTATTTAGACGTCTGCAATCACCTATATGTGTGACGAGACGTAAAACAGAACTAGCTGACAAAACCTTTGTGTCAGAACTCCTCGACCTTCATGAAAATAAGAGCTACACCGGAAGCGCTTCATCTAGGTGCTCTCCCTTGAGTCAACCAGCCTGCCACCGCCACATCTAAGGGAGGTCACCCCAGAAAAAAAACAAAAACAAAACAAAAGTCTATAGGTTATTGGGTGCCACGTCAAGGGATGAATAGAAAGACGGAAGGGCTTTAAAACAACAACAAACAAAATCCTTCGTTGTGTTGTTGCGCGCTTTTATTAGGAGAAGGAAGAAAGGAAGAAGGGAGAAAGAAGTGCAAAGGGCACAGCAAACATCTGATAATATATTCATGATTTTGTTTCTTTCTAACAAAACAGGGTTAAATAGAACCCCCCCCCCCCTCCGTCCCCCCCCCCCCCCCCCCCCCCCCCCCCCCCCCCACCCCGGCGGACTTACCGATATTTTTTTTTTTATGTATTTCTCTACTCTTTTTCATCTCATGTACATTTAAGTATCAATCATTCCATATACTGGTTGCATTAAGTTATATTACGTGGTGACATCCCTGATATGGCCCCTTGCGGTCGGCTGGGCTATAAGCAACATTATCTTAACTAACCTCAGAAGCTGCAGTTTCGACACTGTTTCCTGGGAAGATGCCGCCCTTGACAGAACACAGTGGAAGCAACGGTGTACCCAGGGCACGAAGACATTCGAGCACAACAGAGCAGCCGCCATCCAGGAAAAGACGAATCGGAGAAAAGGAGAACCATCCTTGCAGGATTCGCAAGATTCAAAGATTTGAATCCTGTGGCCCCCTTTGGGACATGGGGGATTTGAAACAAATCAAACAACTGCAAATGAAACAAATCAAACAAATGTAAATGAAACAAATCAAACAAATGTAAATGAAACAAATCAAACAAACGTAAACAAAACACATCAAACATCAAAAAATTTTCCCTATGATTAACGCACTGAATATAATGTTACACGACTTTACTAAGTTTTAGAAACTTCGCTAAGTTCAGCAACACCACAGAGCAAAGGACAATACTTAAACACGGACTTTATACATGTATTCCATGCAGCGTCTGCGGATGACTTTATGCCTCAGGAGCTGGTCTTGTTTCACACATGAGACCCACATCAGCAGATGACCTGCCTGTCTACTCTTCCGTCGGTCACGACGGGAGAATCCACCATTATCATAGGAGTAGGAGAAGAAGATGTGGTAGTAGTAGTAGTAGTAGTAGTAGTAGTAGTAGTAGTAGTAGTAGTAGTAGTAGTAGTAGTAGTGGTGGTGGTAGTAGCAGTTGTTGTGTGTGGTGGTGGTAGTGGTGATAGTAGGAGTAGTAGGAGGTGGAGGTGGAGGAGGAGCAAGAGCAGCAGCAGCAGCAGTGGTATTTGTAGCAAATGATAAAAACAAAGAAAAAAGAAGAAGAACAAGAAGAAACCAAACTAACTGGAAAAGTGATCAAATGTCACTCAGGCGAAATGGACGAGGAAGGAAAAAAGCAATGGCGCATGTGTTCTCTCATTCTAATCTGTTCATCTTACTCCTACGTTTTTACCCATGAAGCAGCATGCAGAGTAAATGGTCTATAGTCTCTTTCAGGGGGAAAATCGAATCAAGTGGATATATATGGATGAAGAGAGAGAGAGAGAGAGAGAGAGAGAGAGAGAGAGAGACAGAGACAGAGACAGAGACAGACAGACAGACAGACAGGTACACACACGCATGCGCGCGCGCGCGCACACACACACACACACACACACACACACACACACACACACACACACACACACACACACACACACACACACACACACCACACACACACACACACGCACACATAGACTCACACACATAGACTCATAGACACACACACAGACAGACACACAGACACACAGACAGAGGGACGGACACACACACACACACACACACACACACACACACACACACACACACACACACACACACACACACACACACACACACACACACACACACACACACACACACACACACACACACACACACACACACACATACATACATACACATACAAACGCACAGACAGAAACGACAGACAGAGAGACAGACAGAAAAACGGTCAGAGAGAGAGAGAGAGAGAGAGAGAGAGAGAGAGAAGTAACAGCTCATAGTTAATAGAGTCATTCATGCGAGAGCGCGCATTTCTGTACTTGTTTTCCGAAAAGTCTATTTTCACAGGATTTTGTTTGTTTCTTTCTTCCTTTATTTATTTATTTATTTATTTTTATTTTTGATTTTGTTTCTGTTCCCATTACCTCTGCGCCAGAATGAGCCGTCCTTAGAGTTCGTTGTATGGAGACCACATTTTTTTTTTTTTTTAAGAAGTTGAATCCCCTTCTAAAAGATGTCTGCAGCCGTGGTCATTTTACAACCAAGTCCAAGCTGACATTGTTATGCAGTCTCAGATGTCAGAGGAGTCCCATAGTATCCCCTTGCATCATTCTCATCTTTGTCATCACTGTGACATCTTTACATCCCCAAATGTTGCGGCCCTTCCTACAGGCCATGCGCCACCATTAGGATTTTGCATTAGGATTTTACACTACTATATAATATATGGCAGCGTTTTGAGGCCTACCATAAATTGGAGCCAGCATTTCATGTTTAACTGATAATTGAGTCAAGAGAACGACTCCCACAAAAAAAAGAAAGAAAAGAAAAACATGGTAGGTAGACACTCAAGGTCTCATCAGCGCGTTGGGCTAATGCGTAGGTCAGACATCCATCCGCTGAGTCGTAGCCACGAGACCCTCTTCTTCTATTGTCTCATCTTGGTTGTTAATCCATTTATCCATCAGCTTCGAATCCTGCGTAATGTGGTCTCAAAACTTAGCGGATGTGGTGTAGCGTATATGGACTAGTCCGCACGCAGTGACGCCTCTTTGATGAAACTGAAACTGAATTTGAAACTCCCACCAATTATGTCCCTTTTCTTTCTTGTGTGTGTGTGTGTGTGTGTGTGTGTGTGTGTGTGTGTGTGTGTGGTGTGTGTGTGTGTGTGTGTGTGTGTGTGTGTGTTGAGTACGAGGGGGAGGAGGGGGGTTACCAACGAAATCACAATCTTCAAATGCATGACCTTCCGCTAGACTGACATCACATTTCAGGCCTGTGCAGCCACAAGTGACCCTATCTTTGCGCCGGCTGAAAGCGCCCACATAGTCCCATTCCTTTAATGTCTGCTTTGGAACCACCTGGCTTGTCCCTTGATGGCCATATGAAAGAAAATGACGCCAATCAACTTTCAGACACAATAACAAAAATATACATTTTCTTCATCTTCAACCCCCCCCCCCCCCCCCCCCCTTTTTTTTTTTTTTCTTTCTTTTCTTTTTTTTTTTTGTTAATAAAATCTTTTCCAAGTCATTACTGTACTGATGGAAGAATTGTTAACCTGCACTTGTTTTCCCCCACTGCTTAATTGTTCAGCACAATAACAAAAATCCTCAAAACACTCTAATTACGCCAATCTATAAATGTACGATTCATTAAGCAAGGCCTTGGTGTGTGGATTTTTTGGTGTGCAGCCTGCACCGCCTTTTGGATGATCCATTTCCATCCTTTCTGCCGGGGAGAGTTTCAGAACTGCCGTTGAATCCATCCACCAGGTGGCGCCCTTTACTAGGGGACTTCACTCAAACTGCCTTTCACACAGACCAGTTATTGTGATACTACGGAGGTTTGGGGTAGAGGTCCGAAGGGAGATGGTGAAGGGGGGTGGGTGGTGGTGAAGACAAAGACCAGAGCATGGGGGCGGGAGGGGGGGTGGGGGGGGGAGTAGGTGGGTCAGTCAGTGGTGCCCAGCCTAGGTGGGTCAGAACTGGCACCAGTGAACATATTCTCCCCCCCGACGCACGAAGGCGGGTCTCCCTGATGAATTCATGCTTTCCAATTATGCAGGAACATTCATGTAAGAGCTGAGGCTTGTCTTGTTGAATTACCTTCAACGTTGAAGCATGCGAGACGAAAAGAAAAGAAGAAAACACATGTTCACAAAATTCCACATCGGCGAGTCTTCAGGGTGCCCATGCGGTACAGGCCCAGTGACTGTAGAATCTTTCTTGCAGGACTGTTCCAGACATCAAAAGCTAAGAGCAGAGACCTGGCCTGCCCACACATCGACGAGGGAAAAGGTTTATGGATCTCTGGAGGGCCTCCGCCGTACAGCAGCCTTCGTCAGTGCCTCAGGATTCTTTTATTGAGTGTACGAAGAAGAAGAAGAAGAATAAGAAGAAGAAGAAGAAAGAGCAGGTGGAATCTCATTCTGACCCTGGTGAGGACTGTTTATCAGACTCTGCGGGAGAACGTTTTCATCAAGGTCATCTTGTTTCACCACCATGTGTCCTGTGTTTTTACTTCTGTACTTTATGGCATCTTGTGCCAGCACCTCTCTCTCTCTCTCTCTCTCTCTCTCTCTCTCTCTCTCTCTCTCTCTCTCTCCTCTCTCTCTCTCTGACACTCGCAGTCCAGGTTCAGATAGAGCGTCTCTCTCTCTCTCTCTCTCTCTCGTCTCTCTCTCTCTCTCCTCTCTCTCTCCTCCTCTCTCTCTCTCTGTTTGTGTTGTGTCTGTCTGTCTGTCTCTCTCTCTCCTCTCTCTCTCTCTCTCTCTCCTCTCTCTCTCTCCTCTCTCTCTCTCGTCTCTCTCCTCTCTCTCTCTCTCTCCTCCTCCATCCCTCTCTCTCCTCCTCTCCTCTCTCTCTCTCTCTCTCTCTCTCCAACTGTTAGTTGAAAGAGATGGAAAAGAAGAAGCAGAATAAGAAGCGATAATAGTAATGGGAATTATACTTGTGATGACAAATGTAGAGGCGAGAGAGAGAGAGAGAGAGAGAGAGAGAGAGAGAGAGAGTGAAAGAGAGGCAGACAGACAAACTGACAGAGAAAGAGGAGTGAGTCAGAGGACAGATATACAGGGAGAGAGAGAGAGAGAGAGAGAGAGAGAGAGAGAGAGGGTGAGTGAGAGGTGTGAGAGAGGGGGATTATATATATATAGAGAGAGAGAGAGAGGAGAGAGAGAGAGAGAGAGAGAGAGAGAGAGAGAGATAGAGAGAGAGACAGACAGACAGACAGACAGAGACGGAGACAGAGACAAAGACAGAGACGACAGACAGAGCAAAACGTACACATGAGCAAGAAAGGTTTTTTTTTTTTTTTGTGTGCATCTGGTCTAAGTATGTAGAGGGGTGGGGGGAGGTTGGGGGGGCTTCCCTCCCTCCCTCCCCCCCTCCCCAACCCCCCCCCCCCCCCCCCCCCCCTCCCCCCCCGCCCTTCCTTCTCTCTTCTCCTGATGCTGTCTTGTCTTCCGATATCCTGATACTGGCATGAGTACCCTCCTCCGCACGCCGCCCACCCCCCGACGTTGCCATACTGCATGACGTAACCCCCCACCGGTTGGTGAATTCCTCCTGTCCAAGTCTCAGTACTGGGAGTGTACTCATGAGCAAACAAATATCGATCTGTATCTTTTTGTTATGTGTCCACCATCCAGCGCAGGGAGAACGAAAGAGGGGGAGGGAGAGCGAGTGGAGAAAAGAAAACGATGAAACACGCTGCATTCTTGAAGTATCGAATTCTTTCCAGCACTCGAAACTTTACCCAGGAAATGAAAATAAAAGAAGAGGAGAGAAAAAACGCAAACTGAGAAGGTGATCAATACCAATCGACTACCTAGGGAATCTTTGGGATAAAAAAAAGTTGCTGCTTCCCCTCCCCCACCCCCACACCCCCCCCCACTCACCCCCTCAACCCACCCCCCTCCCCCACACTCCTTCCTCCGAGCTCTATTGATTTACGTTGACAAGAAATGCCAATCCAGACCTGTTTTTGCTGGGTGGGTAGGCCTGCTAGAACAGAGCGACGCATTCTTCAGTCTTACATTCATCGCTGTGTTTCAGGCTGCGTTTTCCGTAACGTGCGTCACGTGCTGCTAAAACCAACGTTTGGCAGTGACAAGCAAAACACAGTTCTGGTAGATGTGGCGAATAGGCGAATACAGTTGTGAAAAGGAGGCAAAGGAGTACGTCAGAAGACGACTAGTACCAAACGCTGGTCAACTCATGAGCGATGACAGTGATACTTTCGCAAAAATGTGTGGAGTCTTCTCCACCAATACACGGATGCCAGACGTTTGAAATGAAAACACAGACTTAATAGGCATCTGTTTCTACCAAACACACCCATCTTTCTTTTTTTTTTATCCATCGTTTGATTAAAAAAAAAAAAAAAAATCTGGTCCACAGTGTTTTTGGCATTGTGCCTTTTTCTTCTCTCCAGATTGGATCAGATGGAATACTAAGAACTACAAAATATACGAATTCATTACTTTGGTTTGTTTGTTTTTGTGTGGACCACACTATGCTTTTTTGAAGAAAAAAAAAACAACAAACAATATATGGGCCTGAACTCCCATACAGAATTGACAGCATGCAAAGAATCCGAAACAGGATTCTGTATTGGACGGCGCTAAACTTAGATTTAAAATAGATCTCTCTGACGAAGCTTGTGCCCAGTTGCACAATTCCAGGACCGGAGCATTGTGTAATTGCAGCCCGCACATTTAGTGTCTGGAATCATTATTACATCCTTCACGCTTAAAACAGTTTCTTTCCAGCCAGCCACCCCACCCCCACTCATACCCCGCCTTGTACTCCTTTCTCCACGCATAGTGATGTATATTGTTTCTCTCTCTCTCTCCTCTCTCTCTCTCTCTCTCCTCTCTCTATCTCTCTCTCTCTCTCTCTCTTCAATCTCTCTCTCTCGCTTCTCTTCTCGTCTCTCCTCTTCGCATCGTCTCTCTCTCGCTCATTTCTTCCGCCCTCCTTCTGTCGCTCTTTTCTTTTCTGTCTTGCATTCTCTTCCTTTTTGATCGTCTAGTTTTATCACAAATCCTTCGGTCAGTTGTTTTCTACTTTGCTTCCTCTGTTATTACCGGGGACTCTCATTCACACAGATAGCTGAGTTGCCCCCCTCCTCCCCCTCCTCCCCTCCCCCCCCTCCCCCTCCTCCCCCCCCCCCCCCCCCCCCCCACCCCCCCCCCCCCCTGTTCCCCCACCTTCCGTCCAACTGCATCCTTCCCCCTTCCGGGCGCTTTATACCCGGCGCTCAAGGCTCATGTTGCGGTTGCGTGTGGATCAGCTGTGGTATCATCACTGTTTGTCCACATTATCACCAGCCTCAATCATTTGTGGTGTTGTCTCATTAAAAACGTACGCTGGATTGCGCGGGGTTATTCCTTTCATCATTGGGCAAGTGGCGGCTACAGGGGATGTGTGTGGGATTTAGTATTGTGTTGAGTTCGTGGTTCCTTTCTCCTCCTCCCTTTTCTTTTCTCCCTCGTTCTCTCTTTACCTCCCGACCGGAGCTCTCGCGCCTCTCTACCGCGCCTCTCCTCCCATCCCATCTCCTCGCTCCCCCGCTCTCACTCATTCCCCTTTTCCCCCGCCGGGCTCCGCTCTCTCCCTCTCTCTCGCTCTCCCGCCTCCCTCAATTCCTCTCTCCCTCGCCTCTCTCCGCCTCTCCCTCCCAGCCCCCCCCCCTGCCTCTCCCCCCCCTCCTCTCTCTCCATCTCTCTCGTACTCTCCTCGCTCTTCTCCCCCTCTGTGGACTTCGGCTCGCCCCGGGCCTTGCCTCGCCCTTCCTTCGCTTCGCCACCGTCCTCGTCGGCCGTCTCGGCCCCCCATCCTTCCTTCTCCTCCTCCCTTTCCTTTCTCCACCCCCCTTCATTTCTTTTTTCCTTGCCCTTTCCTCCTCCCTCCCTTCTGTTTCCCCTCGGGTGGGGGCCTCCCTGTTGCAGGGGGGGCCTCTCATCTCCTCACCCGCTCTCTCCATCTCTCCTCCTCACACTCTCTCTCCTCCGCCCATCCCTCTCTCTCTCGTCCTCCCCGCTCCTCCCCCGCCCCCCCCCCCCCCCCCCCCCCCCCTCCCCCCCCCCACACCCCCCCCCTTCTCTCCCCCCCCTCTCCCCCCCTCCCCTCCTCCCCCTCTCCCCCCCCCCCCCCCCCCTCTCCCCACCCCACTCCCCCCCTCTCTCCCCCCCGTCTCCTCTCCCATCTCCCCCCGCTCTCGCCCCCCCGACCCTTCTCTCCCCCCCCCCCCCCCCCCCCCCCCCCCCCCCCCACCCCCCCCCCCCCCCCCCCCCCCCCCCATCCTCTCCCGCCTCTTCTTCCTCTCTCTCCCTCTCTCTCCTCTCTCTATAGCTCTCTCCTCTCGCCTCTCTTCCGCCATCCTCTCTTCTCTCGTCTTTTCGTCTTCCTTCTCGGCCCCCCCGTCCCCTTCCGCTCCCCCCCCCCCTACCCCCCCTCTCTCTGTTTGTCCCTTTGGAACGCTCCTTTTAGAATTGTGTGTGTGTGTGTGCGCGCGCGCGCGTGGGTATGTGCATGTGTGTGTGTGTGAGAGAGAGAGAGAGATAGAGAGAGGAGAGATACAGACAGACAGACAGACACAGGCAGACAGACCATACAGAAGACAGACAGACAGACGACAAACAAACATAGAGAGAGCGAGAGTTTTGTGTTTGTCGATGTGTGTTGTGTGTGTGTGTGTGTGGTGTGTTGTGTGTGTGTGTGTGTGTGTAGTGGTTTGTGTGTGTGTGGGTGCGGAGCTGCTTGATTGTACAGAAGTTCAGAAGAAGCCTTTGACGGCGACAGTTTGGCAAAATACAAATTGAGTCTCGCGTGGGCGGTGCCTCTGGCCTTATGTTTCATCAATCATCATCATCATCATCATCATCATCATCACATCATTCTTTCATCACCCACACCACACACACAACACACACACCAACACACCACACACACACACACACACCAATAATAATATGCATGCACACACACACACCACACCCACACACACACACACACACAACCACACACACCACACAGACCACACATACACACACACACCACATACACACACAATATAGAGCACACACCACACACAACACACACACCACACACACACACACACCACACACACAACACACACAACACACCACACACAAACACACACCACAACCCTAATTATGCATTCCGCGCACGCACCAACACACACACACACACACGACACACAACACACACAACACACATACCACAAACACACCACACACCACACACACACACACACACACCACACACACACACTACACACACACATACACACACAATAATATATGCATGCACACACACACCACAAACAACACTACTTACCACACCACACACACTCACACACAATAATATCTGCATGCACACACCACCCCACACCCACACACACACACACACCCACCAACACACACACCCCACACACACACACACACACACACACTACGAAGAGCACGCGTTTTCGCTACTGATCCATTCTTTTTTCTACGCCCCTCCTCACTGTTTCTGGGTGCGGTCGGTGTTTTGCATGATGTCCCATGTTCTATTCTACCCCCGGTTTCTTGTAATAGATCCCTTCCGCCAGTGCTGCACACACTTCCACAGGTCCATCCAGCCAGCAGCTGAAACAGTGACTGGGACCTCGCCAGGTACCAATAATCCTTCACAACCCTCCTTTTTTTTTTTTTTTTTTTTTTTTTTTTTTTTTTTTTTTTGGACAAGAATTGGCCTTGGGGGGACACTCCCTTGTTTTGGATTGCCCTTTTAGGTATGAAACCCTGTTTTTTTTTAATAAAATTTTGGATTGAAGATTGTGGATTTTGGAATGGTTGGGGTTTTTTTTGTGGGGTGAGGGGGTTGAGGGGAAAAAGGTGTTCCCCCCCCCGTTCCCCCTGGAGGGGTGGGGGGTGGGGGGGGGGGGGGGTTTTTGTGGTTTTTTGTGGGGGGAAGGGGGGGCCAAGTGGGTGGGTGGAGAGAGGTGGTGGGAAATACCTTATGGCCTGGCCTTTTTTCTTGAATTTTTTTAATTCACTAAATACCTAACTGTCCATTTTTTTTTTTTTCATTTAAGTTTCCCTTGAGACCTTGCACGCACGCGCGTTGCTCGGCCGCACCCACACAAAACCAAACTTTTTTTTTTCTCCCTCCTCTCCTCCCCTCCCTTCCTCTTCCCTTCCTCCTCTTTCCTCCTTTGGTACTCCCCCCCCTGTCTGGCGTGGTCCTTCCTTCTAACACACACCAACCACCACAACCAAACAACAACACACAACACACACAACACACAACACCCACAACCACCAACACACCACATTCTCCCTCTCTCCCTCCCCTCTCTCTCCCTCTCCCCCCCCTCCCCGTCCTTCATCCTCCTCCTCTCTCCTTCTCTCCCTCCCTCTCTCTCCTCCGTCCCTCTCTCTTCCCTGGGTCCCCCCCCCCACGCACAAAACACAACACACCCGCCAAAAACACATTGGGTTACAGCCGTCCCCTAACCACCTTAATCTAAATCTTATTCCATTCTAATAATCCGCTGTATCTTTGCCCCCTTCCCACAAAATGAAAACGTCCATGTGACTGTCCCCCCAAATCCCTTCCCCCTTTTAACAACTTGGGATTTAATTTCCCCCCTTCCATTTGACCCCCCCGTCCCCCCCTTCCCCCCCCCCCCCCCCCCCCCCCCCCCCGTCTCCTCTCCCCCCTCCCCCCCGCCCCCCCCCCCCCCCCCCCCCCCCCCCGGTCCCCCTTTCCCCCCTCCCCCCCCCCCCCTCCCATTCCTTTCCTCCCTTGCCCATTTTTTTTTTTTTTTTTAAATCATTAGTAAAAAAAAATTTTTTTTTTTTTTTTTTATTCGATTAGCCAATAACAAACTTTTTTTTTTTAATTTTTTTTTTTTTCAATGCGTTTAGTAAACGATGACAATGGGGTGGGCAAAAAAAAATATAAAATTATCGTTCCCCCCCTCCCCCCCTTGGCAGTTCCCTTTTTTTTTTCCCCCCCTTTGTTCCCAGAAGAGGGGTTTCCCCCCTTTTTTTCTTGGAATCGCAAAACATTGGACCTAAAAAAAAAAATTAAAAAAAAAAAAGGAAACACCGGAAATTGTTTTCCAACCAGGCGGGTTTTTTTTTTGGGATTTCCCAGTTTTTTTTAATTTTTTTTTTTTTTTGTTTTTCTTTGAATTTTCGTTTTTTTTTTTTTTTTTTTTCCCCTTCCCTTCTATTTTTTTTCCACTTATACATTGTGTGGGGGTAATCATATATATTTTATTTAATTTTTATTAAATATAAATTATAAATAAATAATATAATAATAAAAAAGATAAATATAATTATAATATCCCTGAAAACCAATTTTTATAGATAGATTTTTTTAGATTAAAATTTAGAATTTAGAAGAAATAGATAGATTAGATTAGAATAGACCATATTAGATGGAATTTTGGAATTAGATGGATAGAGATTTAGATTTAAAAAATTTTTTTTTAAAAAATAGATTAGATAGAATGATAGATTTAGAGTTAGATTTAAATTTAGATAATAGATTTAAGATGAGAATTAAGGATTAGAAAATTTAGATTTTAAGAATTAGGATAGATTAATTCCTGCCGGCCCTAAACTTAAACAGTAAATTTGTTGGCTTTGAAAAGTGGGGGAATGGGGGAATTAATTAAATGCTTTTCCCCCTTCAAAATGAGCAAAAAAAAACTTCCAAGCAAAGCTTTATAAGTCCCCCCTCCAATATATATCGTTCAAAAATATTTTCTATCGGTCCCCCCCTGTCTGTCCCTGGTCCCCTGTCTTGTCTAATCTTTACTTTTTAGCTTTAATGTTATCTAATGGGTATTCTTAATGTCTCTTATTCTTATCTTTTACCTATTCCCTTACCTATCCTTATCCTGTCCCCCCTATCTGTTCCCCCCCTAATCTTTGTCCCCCCCCTGTCCCTGTTCCCATATTGTTCCCCCCTTAAAAAATCTAATAATGTTTTAACAAGTTAACGGGTTATTGGATTTTGAACGCAAGTGCCAACACCAAAGTCTTCCTCCATCGGTTTACATAAATAAACCAGGGCAATGATTTTTTTTTCCAAGGAAAAAACGAAAGAAGGTGTTATATTTTTTTACATTTTTCTTTTGTATTATCTAACTACAATTACTTTTTTTTTTTTTTTGGATTTTTTTTTTTTTTTTTTTTGGGTGGAGACCCCCTCCCCAACCAAATTATGCTAATCCCCATCCAGCTGAAAAAACAGGGAAAATACTTTGGTTTGGCTAAGGCCACTTCCCAAATTAGCAGAAACATTGGGTTGGGGAGTTTTTTTGGTGACCTGACTTAAGAAATTGCAAATGACTTTTAGTCGGAGACCCCTTGTTCGTTCCATTCCTTGTTGGGCCTTAACAAGCGAAGTTAGTCCCCAATTTCCCCATAAATCAATGGTCCCCGAGGTTTTTGTGGTCTCAAGGAGTGGAACAGTTTTGCAGACGTTACAGTCCCTTTTTTTTTTTTTTTGATTTAATTAATAAACGTCCCCCCCCCTAAATGTTTTTTTTTTCCAAATTTGTGTTTTAAAGTTAAGCCTTGAGAACTGGTTAAGCCCCCTCAGTTTCGAATTTTTCCTTTTGATAATTCTTGTTTGTTGGCTTTTCCCCCCTGTAAAAATAACGTTTTTTTTTTTTTTTCCCCGAGTTTTTCCATTTTCCGAAATCTTTTTCCAAGTAAAATTGCGTGGCCTAAGAAATTTACTAAATTGGTGGGTGTCCAAGGGGTTGGCCTTCCTTTTTTTTCCCCAATTTCTTCCTCTTGGACAGTATTTTTGTTTATGTAAAAACAAATTTCCCCCCTGGGAAATGTAAAAAAAAGTTTTTTTTCTTTTTTTTTTTTTCTTTTTCCTTGGGTCCCCCAAATAACTCCTTAATTAACGGCACCTGGATTTGTTTTTGTTTGTTTTTTGCTTTTTTTTTTTTGTCCTTTTTTGTTTGTTTTTTTGTTAAGTAATTAAACCGGGTTTGTTCAATTTTAGGTTTTTTTTGCCCTTCTTCCTTTTTTAATTTAATTTTTTCATTCCACCAAAAAGCGCAAAATCCCCAACAGAAAAGCGAGATTTAACGACTTTTCCACCTCCACACAATTTTTCAGAAAATCCCATCTAGTTTTTGTGGTAAAACCGGTGTTGATTTATCAATTTTCCCGTTTTTGGTAAAAGTCCCCCACCCCCGTTTCCCCCAAGAACAGGCCCCCCACACAGTCCCCCCCATTTTTTTTTTTTTGTTGGTCCCATCAGCAAGGCCCAAAGGTCTTTTTGTTCCCGTGGTTTTGTTGTAATAATCCCGAATGTCCCCCCCCCTATGGTGTTTGTTTTGCCCCATCCCCCACCCCCCCACAACCTTTTCAAACCCCCCCCCCCCCCTTCCCCTCAACCTCCCACCCTCACGGGCCCGTTTAATTTTTTTTTTTTTTTTTTTTTTATGTGGGGTATATGTTTGGTTTGGTTTGCCTACCCGAACGGGAGGGCCCAGACCCCCCTGTAAAGGAGAAAAGTTTGGCCGGCCCCGGGCGCCCTGGGCCTTTTTTGTGTTTTCCCCATCCGTAAAACCCCCCCCATCCTGAATGACCGGTTTTTTCTTTTGCCAGGTTTGCTTCCTCAAGTTGCCCCCCTGGTGTAAAAAAGATGTGTAGCCCCACTTGCCCCGGCCCTGGGTTGCCTACGTCCCCCCCCCCTGTTTTTTTTCCTTGGGCGTACTTCCCCGTCTGGTGTCCCCACCCACCCCCCCCTCCCCCCCCCAGTTTTGTTTTTTTTTCTTTCCTTGGGGGCTTTTCCCCTCCCTTTTATTCCTGTTTTTTTGCTTTTTTTCATCCCCCCAACCCCCATCCCCTCCCACCCCCCACCCCCTCCCCCCCTTTTCCTCGCCCCATCCCCGCTTTTTAAACCCTTTTTCCCTGTTTTTTTTTTTTTTTGTTTTTTTGGTGTGATGTTGGCCCCCATTCTCTGGGAGTGTTGGGAAAAAAAAGGGGGGGGGGGGGGGGGGGGGAGAGTGGCAAGAACACCCAACTGATTTGGGTTCCATTCCTCTGTCCCCCTGGGCCTTTGGTGGTGGCCAGGAACCCCCCCCCCCCCCCCCCCCCCCCCCCCCCCCCTTGCCCTGATATTTTTTTGAAACCAAACTGAATTTTTTTCCCCCAATTTTCCCAAGAGGGCCCCCCCCCCCGGGTGAATGAAAGGGCTAATGCGCCAACACAAGCCCCCCCTTCCCAATAACACTTGCCCAAAAAAAAAACCTCACATGTTTGTGTAAAATCGGGAACTTTTTTTTCCTGTGTTTGCCAACTTTTTTGTCCCGTTTTTTAATTTTTTTGTCGTTTTTGAAGTCCGGTATACGCTACTCATTTCAAAGCGGAAACTTTCAAAGATGCCAAATGGGTCCCTCGAGGGTTTTAAGTATTGTAAGTTTTTTCGGTCTTAGAGTTAAAACCTGAGGTCGTTCCCCCCCCCCCCCCCCCCCTGGAAAATTTCAAAAAGTCCGTTAAAAGTGCCTCCCTGTGGGTAAAAATTAACTGTGCAATTGCCAAGCCCGTTTTTTTTGAAACAAGGGGGCTTGACAAAACCTGAAAATGGGCCCCAAAATCCTCATTGACCGATGGGGGAGTAGGGGTGGGTTAATTCCTGGGAATTCCAATTCCCCACATTCCCCATTTGAATTAAGGTTTTGGAAAATGAACTGAGATTGGACAAAAAAAAAAACATTTTTGAAAATGAACCCAGATGTTTCTTTGGGGCCTTTCCCAGTGAAGGAAAACAAAAAAAAAAAAAACCAATGTTTTTTCTCCTCGGGGGTGGGGATTAATCAAAACAAAAATTTTAATGTAAACAAGTGTGTAAATTAACACAAACTGGGACCCAACTACATTATATTTTTTTTTGGATAACATCAGCCTGAACAAGTGAACGCATAAATGAAATTTTCCTTTTTCCCAAATTTTTTTGAAAATGGGAACCAAGATTTGCAACTGAACATCCCAATCTAAGCAAAACGGAAACCAAGAAATTTTTCAATATCCCAGTTTCCAGGATTTATCAGTGAAGGTGGTCAAACTCTCGGTTAAACAAGACTAAGTCCCCCCCCTTTAAAATGCCGCTTTAATACCACCATTTTTTCGCTGCTTTTTAACTTGTTCCGGACCCACAGCGTCCTTGACGGAAATAAGACCAAAATTTAAATGACTAAGATGAAGAGAAAAATTCCTTTAAGGAACAGGTGGTTTTCGTGGGGCTGGCCGAAACCCTTAGCCAGAATTGTCCCTGAACCCTACAGCAAAAAATTAGCTCAACCGAGATGGCCCCCCAACCGTGTGGGGTAAACTGCCACCCCATCATTTGTGCCCTTGCCTGGCGCCACAACTAAACCAATTGTTTCCCCCCCTTGATCAAAAACAATACAAAACCAACAAGTGGGCACGTGCTTGCGGTCAGTTTTTTGTTTTTTTTTTTCCCGGTGACGAAGAGAGAGAGAAGAGAGAGAGAAGAGACAGACCGAAACCCAGACAAAAACAACAGACCCCAGACAAGACCAGAGAGGGACCAGAGGAGACCATAGAGAAGATATGTAAGGTAGGTAAAAAGAAGTTGGGGCATTTTTTGGAAAATTTAGGGGGGATCTCTTTTTTTTTACTTTTTAAAACGCTAAACATTGTAAAAAACGCTTTTTTAGGAAAAAAATACATGTTTTTTTTTGTTTATTTAAAAGTTTTTTTATACATTTTGGGTCAGGCTAATGGGGGCATGGGGTGGGTTAGAAAAATTTTGGGGGTTTTTGTGCTTTTTTCTTGATCCCCTGTTGTGAGAATGGTGTTGTACAAACTTTTGTCGGGGTGTTGTCAAAAAAATTATTGGAAGTTTTTTTTTTTTTTTTTTTGTTCCCCTGGCCCCCGCCCCCTCCCCCCCTCCCCCTCACCACTCCCCCCCCCCCCCCCCCCCCCCCCCCCCCCCCCCCACAACAACACAACACCAACCCAACATATCACAAACCCACGACAACCCCCTCATGCCATACTCAATATTTTTTCCACCGGACCGCATCCCACGGCTCATGGTTTAAATTTTGGCCTCTTCTGGACCCAAAAAACCATCAGAGTTTGTGATTTTAGTCCCTGCCTCAAAAGCTTTTTGGTCCGCCCCTTGAAGGAAAGAAAAAAACAAAAAATTTGACACAATGAAAGGTTGTCCTGGAAATTTACTTTGGGGTCCACAAAAAAATAAGAGAGGAGAGTATAAGGGAGAAGGAGAGAGAGAAGTGCAGTGGAGAGAGAGATACCGACAGACCCGACAGACAGTTGATCTATGAACAGAGTTGGACCAGAGAAGAAGAACCCAGGAGCAAGAGAGAGCAAGAGGTAGGTTTAGGGGTGGTGGGTGGGGCATTTTGTGTTGTTGTTGTTTGTGTGTATGTTGTTGTGTGGGGGTGTGTGTTGGGTGTTGGGTGGTTTTTTTGTGTTTGTGGGGGGGGTGGGGGGGGTTTTTTTTGTGTTGTTGTTTTTGTTTTTGGGTTGTGGTGTCCGCCGGTGGGTGGTGGTTGGGTTTTATGGGGTTGCGTCCCATTCGAATCTCCACACCTCGTTTGCCCGCTCTCTCTCGTCCGGCTAGTGTCTAAGTTGGATTCTCTCGTAACACGATGACACGTGGGGATCAACGGGCGCAAACACCACTCGGAACACAACACACACCAACAAGAGGGGTGACCGAGACGTCGAGAGGAGGAAGGCGGAGAGAGGGAGGGGAGAAGGGAGGCCGGCCGACGGGCGGGGGCCCGGTCGTGAGCACAAGTGGCCCGCGGGCCCCCGGACGGGGACCGGGTGGGAACGGTGGGCCTAGAACAGGGAAAACAGTTGGGGGAACTCGGAAAAAAAGAGATGGTCAAAGGAAAGGGGGGAAACTACTCAAAACGCGGGAAACGCATCCACCAGGACCAGGGTATTGGGGCCGAGCTCACGGGGGAAAGAAGGGGGCATGTAAGGGCGGGGGGAGGACGTTGGGGAAAAGTGGGGCAATGAGAAAAACGACCGAGTAAAGAGGAAAAAAAAACAGCGGGGAGAGACGCAACACAACAGGACAAATAGGTCGGCACAACCCCCGGGTCGCCCGCGGGGCCCCCACATCAAGTAACGGAACACACACAAACACACGAGGGGAGAGCAAACAACCCCCCCCCCCACCAGCAGACAAACCACAGCCCAGGCCCCCCGTGCACCACCACACCCACGGGACCACAACACAACACACACCCGCGACACAAAACGGCATAACAAATAGGTGTGAACGCAATCGCACACAAAACGGAGAAGACGCGTGCGGGAAAAGACACAACACAGGGGGCACACAAGACACAACACAACAATCACACACAACACACACACACACACACAACACCACACAAACACACCAACACACCACCACACACAACAACACACCACACAACAACGCCCCAACACACACCAAACTCCACCACCAAACCCCAAACCGCCCTTAAAAAAAAAAAAAAAAAAAAAAAACCCGGGAGATTTTCCAACGGGGTTAAAAGTAACACAAGGGGCTGTTGCAGTTAATTTCCCGGCACGCTTTAGTCCCTTTTTTTTTTTTTATTTGCAATCTCAGAATTGAAAACCACGGGGAAATGAACAAGCGCAGTAAAAAATAACAAACAAAAGCAGGATAAATTTCTCACTTCCACCGTTTTTGAACACCTAACGACCCCTGGGCCCCCGACTACTCCCCCCAGTTTTTCCAGGTTTTTAATAAGGGCCAATGTGGAACAATTTCCCTTTTTTCTCAAAGTAGGGACTTTGGCTTTACCGTCTCTTTCTTTGGTTATTCCTTTCCCGTCCCCCCCCCCCTTTTAAATGGCAACCTTGTCCGCGCAACACGCTCAACAAACATTAAACCTAATTTGTCCTGTTTCCTTTTTGTCCTTTCCTCCTGTTCGCCCACCCGGGGTGTCCCGAAATCAGTCCACCCCCTAACTGGAGAAACATAAAGGGGGTGGCGGCAAACTTTGAGAAATTTGCCATGCTTTTTGTTAGGTCCAGAAAACGGCTGTGGGGAATTCCAGGAAGGCTTCTAATGTATTACAAAATGCATCAGTCACAAAAATGAGGACCAACAAAAATTGAAAAAATAAGTAACAACCTAGATGTTATTTTTGTTCCCCACATCCACAGGCCCTAACTTTTCCAGCTCCAACAACGAGAAAAGTAATAATTGGAGGGGGTGGTATGGTTTTTTAGTTATTTTCTAAGCAGTGAAAAATAATCAAAAAATAAGGGCAAGCGGAATTTTACACGATATGTTTCACGGAGCATTTCTGGGCCCCCCCCCATGGCCCCCTGTGTCACACACCACCCCCTCTCCCCTCTATTCCTTTTCGGAAGAAAAAAGTACTCCCCCCCGTGTTTTCGTGAACCGGAAATCCGAGCCAAGCGGCCCAATTTCGCACTTAACCAGACAAGTCGAAGTAGCCCATACACCCACCAAGACCCACACCAAGACCCCCCACACACCAG
>JADBJO010029383.1:0-19110 GCA_016801955.1 Conus betulinus
TGGTGGTCCACTGCCCATGAGGGTTCTGGTGGTACCACTGCGCATGGTTCTGGTGGTCCACTGCCCACAGGTTACTCTGGTGTTCCACTGCCTAGGGTATGGTAGTCGACTGCCTAGTGTACTGACTGTCGGTCCTGCCCTAGGGTTCTGGTGTGGTGCATTGGCCCATGGTACTGGTGGTCCCCTGCCCACTGGGTAAGTTCTGGTGGTCCCCTGCCTAGGGTACTGGTTGGTCCACTGCCTAGGGTTTCTGATGGTCGACTGCCCCGGGTTTCTGGTGGTGCACTGCCCAGGAAACTGGTGGTCCACTGCCTAGGGTAACTGATGCGTCCACTGCTTAGGGCATGGATGCCTAGGTTCTCCACTGGCCTGGGGGTTCTGTTTGCACTGTTCCACTGCCTAAGGTTTTTCCGATGGTCCACTGCCTAGGGTTTTCTTGTGGTCCCTGTCCTAGGGTTCTTGTGGTCCCCCTGCCTAGGGTTCTTGTGGTCCACTGCCTAGGGTTCTTGTGGTCCACTGCCTAGGGTTCTTGTGGTCCACTGCCTAGGTTCTTGCGTCCCCACTGCCTAGGGGTTCTTGTGGTCAACTGCCTAGAGTTTGGTGGCCCACTGCCCAGGGTACTGGTCAACTGCCTAGGGTGCTGATGGTCCAGTGCCTAGAGTACTGGTGGTGCACTGCTGAGGGTTCTGAGTTTTACTGCCCAGGGTTCTGGTCTACTCCGGTGTTCTGGTGGTTCTACTGCCCAGGGTTCTGGTGGTGGCCACTGCCCCAGGGTTCCGGTGGGGGTCGATTGCCTAGGGTTCTGGTCTACACTGCCTCGGGTACTAATGGTCCACTGCCCAGGGTTTCGGTGAGTCGGATCGCTAAGGGCCAGTCCCCTTCGCAGCTCTTTTCGGGTTTTTTCAGTTTTATCCATCCTCATGTCGGGTCACGGTTTTCTTCGAACCCCTTCCATCCTCTACGAATGATTAGGCAGTTATTACGTCCACACAGTTGTCCCACAGGACCCACTCCAGTGTTCCTGTGATGTGTTTATTGTACTCCTGTCTTCGGCTTCCGCAATGACCATGTTTGACTGTCCCCGGGTCATGAGGATGAGTAATTCCTGTGGAGCGGTTGAAACATGTCCATGGTTCTCCAGGTGCCGGGTTCTCTTTCTGTCTGCATTCCTGACCACCGGGTTTTGAATGTATTTCCCTGCATGTAAACAGCCGGATGATGCACGGTTTTCTGTTAAATCAACGTGTGGGCCCCCCACGAACTGCACCCTGCCAGGGGTTCCTGTCTTTTCACTGCAGCAGGAACGTTCAGTACAGAGAGTTCCTGACGTGCTTATTTGGATGGCCACGACCAGTGGAAAATGGTAAGCCAAGCACGTCTGTGGAACAAATACATTGTTGGTTGTTTTTTTGGCTCTTCACGCTGGTGAATCTCATCACCCTCTCTCCCCTACATTTGCCCAACTTGGTCATTTAAAGATGGTCCCCAGTTACACCTCATCCCCAACTGACCAACAGACATTTTGAAAGATGTGAAATCATCCTCATGTGTTTGCTGCTGCCAATAACCCTCTGACCTGAGTGTTTTGTAGGCCAACAGAACTGTCCCGAGTCACCAAACCCCCACCAAACTCCAGACGGACAACGTGGTCTCCTCACTGACCTCCCCTCACTGTACAGAGTGGCCTGGCAGCGGGTGACTGGCAGTTTTTGCCCACACCACCACTTACGACACTGGAACTGACAGGATGTTAACTGCCCCACCTCCCCCATCAACCCTGGCTTCACCCCCCTCTCCCCTTTACACTCCTGTTACATACAGACCTGCCCAACTGTGTTGCCCTGACGAACTTGCTGCCAGGACTTTCCACTCCAGAACTGCCCCCTACCACTTACCTCTTTTCTCCTCCCCGTCAACCATCTGCCTGGATCACCCGCTCTACGGTGCCTGTGATTGCGCCATCCGGCCGCTGTCACTTGCTGGACTTGGAAGTAAACCTCTTCTTCCGGCTGCGGTGGAAGATCGTAGAATCAGGAGCAGTTGTGGCTGTCTTTTGGTTCTCAGTTGTCCCCATTGTCCCCAAGTTTTTTCCCTGAGGGGGGGGGTATCTGGTGGGAGTGTGTGTGGTTCCTGACCAGTGTACTGGGGGTAGTATCCTGGTGTAGACAGGTGGGGTGGAGGTCCAGTCCCTTGTTGTTTCCCTGTGGCGCTGTTTCTGTACCTGTTCTGTGTCCCCAGGTTTCTTCCTTGATCCCTTGGTGTGTCTCTGGACATTGGGTCACTGTGTTCACCCTGGCCAGGCCAGTTACCCTACATTTGGGGGGCCCAGAAGGCAGGTGGGGGACCTCGCCAGCGTCCCTTTGTTTGGGGGGTGGGTTTTCACTCTGTCCCACCCACACTGTTCCCTCTCTTCCCCTGACCACAGCATCAAACAGCCCTGGGTGTTGGTTCCCCTCCTCCCCTTGACCCAGAACCCCTGGGTGGCCCAATGACCATGGTTTACATGCTGTGGTCATCCTGAACCACTGGTGATGGCGTTGACATGGGCAGGTCTGTGTAAACAATCTACATCTCTGTTCTTTGCCACCCCCCAATCGTGGTTTCTGGTTTAAACTCTCAAAGATCACACCAGCCTGGACCCTCCTTGCTCTCCGCAACCATTCCCATCCTCCAGTGACTTGACGCCCTGGTGCCGGTTCCTGGTGTATGTTTTCTGGTGCCTGCTGATTGCCCCCATCACGCCCCATGCCGCAGGACAGCCCTTCTGCTGTAAGCCCTTTCCCTCTTGCCATTCAACATGGCGTCAATCGCTCCCTTTTACGTGTTGAAAACGTTGGCCTGGAGCGACCGCAGACACACCAAGCTACAGCGTGTGCATGCAACGGCTGGGAAACAAGGGTTCAAGGACCAGACGACAGGGACAAAAATGGGGTCAGTCCTGAGGACCCACAAAAACAGTCAATGAAAGTAAAGAATGTGAACGTTTTTTGATTAATGACGGAAAATGTTGACACTTTTCAGTGCTGGTAAATGAAACATTTAAAGCCCATGAAACAAGTTGGGCGTTTCGGTACTTTGGAATGAAAACGTTTCAATTAATGTGAAGCGGATTGTTTGGGTTAGTTTGTGGGTGCATTTCTCTATAGTTATCAGTCAAGCCCCATGGCAAGGGTTTAGAATAAGCATACAGGCACCCAGGTCTCAGGATGGTTTTTCAGAACTGTGCCCCCCGACCATTTTTGTCTTAAGAGAAAGGGAAAAGCAGAAGAAAGCAAGCAAGAAAGAAGAAAAGAAAATTTAGGAAAAGACAGCAAGACAAGAAAGGAAGAAGAAAGGAAAAAAAAAAAAAACAGAAAAAAAAACAAAAAACAAAAAAAATAAAAAAAAAAAAAAAAAACCATAAAAAAAGAAAGAAAAAAGGGGAAGGGGGGGGGGAAAGAGGAAAAAGGAAAGGGAAATCATAAACTGAACACCAAACCTAATGTGAGGAATGTATGTGATGATATGAAGGACAGGAGAGAAAAAAAGAAAGGGAATCAAAAACTGACAACTCCAAACTAATGTGATTATTAGTGATGTGTCTTCTTGTCGAGTTCAATGCAGTTGTTGTGTTGTGGGCTTTACTCTGCCAGTTATACACTTGCTACGTTTGCAACCGTCCTATCATGTTTTTTCATCCTGTGGCCGTGTGGTGCTGTGCTGTCCGGCGGGTTTTTGCACAAACCTATCATGTGTTTTGTCCTACAATTGACGGTGTCAGGCGAACACACTCACATGCACCCACAAAGACAGTCCCCCATGCCGCCCCTACCGTGCAACATATACATTTGACTTTCTTTTCTTTCATAGTACAACAGGCTACTAGCACTCAATTTGAAATTACTCCACGCCCCAGGTTTTTAAGAAAAAAAAATGTGTCTTCTTTTTTCTTTCTGTTGCAGCCTCACCTTGCTTTTGGCGCCAGGGAGTTTTGTTAATGTTTCCTCTGCGTTGTGTGTGTGGGGTTTGTGTGTGTGTGTGTGTGGTGTGTGTGTGTGTGGTGTGTGCGTGCGCGCGCCGCCGCGCGACGCTGCGCGGTGTGTGTGTTGTGGGTGGTGTGTGTGGTGGTGGTGGGGGTGTTTCTCACAATATGTTGTTAACAAGATTGTCACAACATACAAACTTTCCCTCTGGCATACAAATGTTTTTTCATTTACTGTTTTTAGCAGGACAGACTGACCCCCCAAAACATTCCGCATTTCATTTTACAAACTTCTTGTCAGGTTATTATCAGACGAACCAATCCAACTTCATCATATAACAACCCAATCAAATCTGGGGTTACCAACCCCAAAGTCTCTTTAAAATTTTCCCAATGTGGAAAAGGAGCACTCTGCTTTCCACGGAGGACATATCCTTTCCATTACCAACAGTGCAACATCCGTTCCAACCTGGTTTGATGCAAACTCTCCAACTTTAATTACAAAAAGTGTATGTCTTTCCATGAGGACAATCACCTCATCATATTTTCAAATTATCCAATTCAAAAAGCTTCTCCTGTTGGACCGCAGACATCCTTGCCCATGGAGAGCGTTCCTTATGACCATGGCTCTCTTGTGTTCAACTGACAATCCAAAGTTTCAAAACGACTGACTGAGGGGCGGAAAATGAAGAAGCAACATTGAAAAGAGAGGGGTTAGTTTTACCGCCAAGGACACAGACAAACTAAAGAGGGTTACAGTCACTAGACACATTCATTTCGACCTTCTTGGTCTTGCTTCAAATGAAAACATACAATATGTAGGACAGTAAAACAAGAAGAACAAGAAGCACTTTAGCTTGCACTTCTCTTGCTTTTGTCTCCCAATTGAAATGGGCCGCCAGACGAGACGAGGTGGGAAATTATGGGTTGTGGGAAACAAACAGGATTGTTGTTGTGAAACGATGGTAACTAAAAATTTAAGTAATATTGAGATTTTTTTTTTTTTTCTCGTAAAAAAGGTTGTTTTATTATTGTTATCAATAACAAAATTATCTAGAATATATATGTAAATTTAATACATCAATGGATAAGTAAATAAAGAAAAATATATAGTAACGCAATCAAGTACTGAAGTGAAAGTGGAATTGTGATAAAACTACCCATAATTAGGCAAATTATATTATAAATAGATAAATCAATAAAATAACACAAAGTATATTAAAAAAATGAAATGTAACTAATGGGGGGGGGTGGCTGCAAACATAGTGTAAGGCAAGTTGAAGTAAGGGGGTGTTGGTGGTGGTGTTGGTGTGTATGTGTAAGTTGTTGGTGGAAGATTATTGCCCCCCCCGAACTGTTGCGGGACAGCTGGAGGGTAAATGCCTATTTTGTGTTTCTTTGTTGGAACGTTTGGATGCCTTGGGCTGTATCGTGGCCCGTCCCTGGAATGTGACGGGTTGTTCTCTTGAAGTCTGTCCAAACATGTCACTGAGCTGTGATTGGCCCAAACGTGCCCAAGATTGGTTCTCCGCATCGGTTCAAATGTTATTTGTTTGTGGGTGGTGGTTAGGAAAGGTATGGCAGACCAGCGGTTTTGGGGTGCGCCGTTTGGTTGCGTGTGTCAGCCAGTGGTTCTTCAGAGATGGCTGTCCCCCTCCAGTGGTGTGGATGTTTTCACGCTATAAAAAATCTTGCCACACAGCAAGGCCAGTATAGCGTAATACAATGTTTGCGGGCTCTATCAGGAGAATGTGGCGGTTAATAGTGACGGAGTCCTTGGGGGCCCTATAGTATAATTGGTCCGTGTGTCCCTGAAGTATGTTGGCGGGGGGAAAGCTGATGTCTGGCTATGGTGCGGCTGAGGCAGATTTTTGCCTACACGTTAAGTTTCGGATCAGGGAGGGTCCTTACCTGGTGTGGTAGTGGTGGCTACTCTCTGCCCCAATTTGGGACCTGCACGAGAAATCTTTACTTTATATTAGCGGTTTTAATCACTTTTTGAATGTGGATCATGGCAATCTAAGTATGAAGGCAGGCTTTGGTGTTGTGCGATGCAATGTTGCCAATTGGATTTTACGAATCCTGCAAAATGGAAGTCCCCTGTGTGGGTGAAGAAGGATTGCCCCCCATGATCCCCCCAACCATCAACAACCTCCCCCACCACCTACACTGGGTCAATGCCGTTGGCCGGAAATTAGTCCACACCATCGACTCTTCAGTTTCCAATAATCCACACATTCTCACAATTGGGTTTGTTAGTGCTATGGGCAACCACAAGGGTAGCCATCCTTGCCTGCCTGCTTCATGGGTAAGGTTGGAAACACCGCCTACTGCTACCACATCACACAGCCCCACAACGGAGTTAATTTAAAACACATATTGATAATGTGACTGGGAGCCCACATCCAATGCCCCAACAGATCCCCTCAAATTCCTCCAACTTTGGCACCAGAACCTTCCTCCCCCCTCCAGCTACCCTCCACCCATTTCACAGTCAGTTCCAACTTCCTTGGACATCACCATCTCCCTCGAAAGATGGCCTTACTCAAAACTTCCATTTTCTAACAAACCCACTGATGCACATGCATACCTATGACTAAAATCCCTCCCCACCACCCATAGCACTGACAGGGACAGCATTCCATACTCACAAATTTCTCCGTCCCTTTAGCAGACTTTGCTCCAGCGAAAGAAAAGACTTTCATACCAAGCATCAAAAATGGCAGAGTTTTCACCAAACCATTGGAACCTAATTTCCATCCATCAACCGAAGGTCCTCAGCCACATCCAGAACCCAATGCTGGCTTTGGAAAACCCAGCATTTCAAAGGATAACAGACAGACACAAAACTGCATGCCCTCCCCTCTTTCACCCCCACAGCCTTCCCCATTTTGCCAGGATTCTCCAATCCCAGTGCAACATCGTACAAACCCAACCTTGCCTTCAATAACTAGACCTATAATCACTTCAACATGATAAAAAACCTAACGATCTTCGTCGCTCCAAACTGGAGGCAGATATCCACACTACCCACCAGGTACTCCACCCCAGCTTTCAACCTACCTGCAAAACATCTCTTGCAAGGCTGGGCACGCCACCGCCCGAAGCCATCCCAACTTCCAACAATAACACAAATATACATACCCACCACTCCCCAACCAGTCGGCATAACCTTCCAACCACACAACCCACCACACACACCCGCCACACACCATCACCACCACACACCACCACCACACACCAAATGGTGGAGATACGCTTTCAGCAAGTAATAAATTCGTGCCTGCCTGAAGTTTCTTACTGATGTCTACGGGCCTATCCTTAGTCTGGACAAGGGAGTCCAACCAGTTTTGGGTGATCGCGCTAACGAGTGTGGTTTAATAAGGAAAAAAAAAAAAAAAAAGAAGAGAAATCTGTGTATACGAGACGCCGTTCTGTGGCATACGCGTTGTTTCGTCGTGTCGCTCTCACCGTGTCTAATTTTGAGTCGTGTTCAACTGACTTTTTGGCGTTTTTTGGTTCCTCTGCAACAAGCAGTGGTGACAATGGCTTGTTTCAATCCCATAGTTTTTTTTTTAACAAACGCCGTACAAAAACATCGCCGGACTTTTTGATGTTCAACCCGGAGCTCTCTGGCTTGGAGCTGTTGTTGTCCCGCAGCAACGAACGGCCGACAATGCAGTAAGAGTCGGTGCTCTCGGATAATCATGGTACTATTGAGAACCTCTCTAACCCTGCCCACACTTCGAGAAGTCCAGAAAAGTTCTTCTTTTCTGGGAAGAGGCAAGGATCACTTTTGGTCGGTTCTGTTCTTGCCAAGTTCTGTACATTAATCCATTCTTTATAACATTGAGCAACAGGCGAAGAAAAACAGCAACCCAATATGTGGATAGCGGAACGTGCCCTTGGTCGAACCTGTCAACATCAAAGTGTAGGCGAGTTCTAAAGAAAATCGGTATGTGCATTTATTGTGCGCTCGACAATTTATACCAGAGCGATACAGAGACAGTGACAACCAAGTTGACAAGATTTTGAAAACCTTAGACGGATTCGTATTTTGTAAGACTTTGTGCCCAATCCACGCCACCTGCGGGATTCCTCACTGAAAAGGTTGGGTCCCTTTCAACATCAAAAGTCCGACACCATAGGAACCAGAAAATTCAGCGCAAAAGGAGGGGCATGGGGTGGGGGGTTTACGTGTCCTCCAAGTGCCCTAGCAAACCGGACATTCATCGCTTCCCCATGGTATCACAACAAAGGTGGTATGTCCCCGCGCCGATGTAACCTGCCCAGGAGGACACAAACAAGGGAAATGAACAGTTGGTTGCAGTGAGTTGATGGCATATGCCACACTCACAAAACTTCCCATAGACCAAACCAAACAGTTTCCACAACAAAGACAACAAGAAAGATATGCAAACCAGAAGTCCCCACAGACGAACCAGAACAAGAGAGGGTACAAGGGAAAAAACAAAACCAGGATTTCCAGCTACCTCCAGCGTAACATTGCCTAGTCCACCAGGGGGAAAGACAGGGCCGGGGGGCAATGGGAAGCAAAAAGAACCTCAATGTATAAAAGATGGGCGGTCCGTATAACAACTTCAGACCAAACAGAGTGTGAAGCAAGAGAAAAGGAAGGCCGACAGAAAGCAAGAATAGAGTTCGTGCCCAAACTCGAACCAGACCATTCTTTTGATCCCAGTCGCCTACGTCGCACATGGAATCAAACCTCCAGGCCACTCGCCTCCGAGAACTTCCGAAAAAGGGGTGCTATCCAATGGTTCTCCTAGTTTCCTTCAGAAGCTTGTTCAGGGAGCGAACACACGCCAGGCGAAGAGGCCGCGCTGATGAGTTTTTTTCTGACCACGATCTGGACGAGGAAAACTGGTTACCAGCGATCTGTTGGGGGCTATATTCGGGCGTTTCCTCTCTCCACGCTGTCTTCTTTTGTTGAATGGTCTGGGCTATGGCTTCTGCTGGGGCCCCAAGGTATTTTTAAATTATTGGCTCCTCTTGTTACTTAAGGTGTTCCAAAGGATATCCTCATTATACTGGTGTTCCAGAGATAAAACCTACCCTGGTTTTTTTCCTTATGGCTATGGATGAATTTTGCGAGGTTTTGTTTCTTCGAACTGTTTGGGGTTTAAAAAATAAATGGAAAGGGCTTTCTATATTCAGAAATTTAAAAAGACAAATTTTTACAAGTTATTTGCATACAGAAGCGCCATAGCACAGCATGTGATAACACATGGGGAAAAGCAGTGGGGTTGGAAGCAATACACCAGCCGGGACCAAATCAACAGCAAAGGCGAATAATTTCCTTGATTTTCCAAAAAGTTTCTCCTCAGGAAGGTTTACACTAGTCCAAGTCCCCCTCAAGAACGCATGAATCGCCCGGAATCTCGCGTACAGTAACTATGAATATTAAACATTGCAAATGTTTATGCAAACCTACGAACCCAAAGGGGAAAAAATTAACCTTTTTTCTTCGGGTCCGTGGGATGAGTGGTATGAGTGGGGAGGAGTAAAGAATAGTGGGTCCTAAAATGAATTTTAAAGTGTATTTACCCAGCCCTGTAGCTTTAATCGAACTCCTGGGAAATTTTTTTCACCCTGAAGAAAAAGAATTACCTGAATAGATTTTACTCCTTTTAATAGCAGGCTAACCTATTTTGCTTAGTGACAGAAACTAATTAATGCTCCTCCTTGGTTGTCAGTGAACTCTGTAACCATTTCCTGCAAAATCAGAAATTCACAGAGCGTTTTTTGTTGCCTGGAAAGTTCACCGAAGGAAGCAACCTTAATCAAGACTCCAGGGTACTGGCTATTTAACAATAAAGTATTTACAGGAAACAGACTTCGTTTGACAACATGAATCTAATTGCTATAGAAATGGAGAATGACGGAGATATAGTCCCCCTTTACATGGTAAAATGGAATGGTAAAATGAAATCCGGAAATTATTGGTATCAAGTTCCTGAAAACGTCCTTGCTTGTATAAACCAAACAGCAATCGAAATTTTGCAAAAGAGAAATACAGATCTCGAATCCAAACATCCTCTTACGTTCAAAAAAACAGAAGACTACAGATTGATTTGCTAAAAACAAAAGTGTGAGATTTAAACTATTTTTGACTTGCAGATACAAAAGGATCCCCAATTGAGAAATCAAGGTTGAATGGTAGAGGAGAGGGAAACCGAATAGCACATTACTTTGTTGTTATCTTAGAAAAAATCCTAGAAGCAGCAACAACAGATCTGGACACGATTTGTTTTTAAAGACCCTGTTGGAAGGTAGCGCATCAATCGAGAACCATTCTGAGGTAAAGAGTCCGTTAGTCCTCGCCAAAAGTTCTATAAATCAAAACTAACGCAAGATAATGGAATGTCCCCGCCTGGTCCTGGCTAAGTTCTTTATTTTAAAACGGAAAACCTCCTACCTAAACACTGCTGAAATCTGAGTTTATGTGAAAGGGCTCATCACATAAGCTTGAACCACAGTGCTCGAGAGAGATTAAAGAAACGGCTGAAGTGGAGCAATGGGACAGTAAATTGAATTTCTAAACTTTCCCTTTTCGTATCCGAAATAAAACGTGTTATTCATTAAAATTCCTCACGAATCGTCACCAACGGTAGTTTATCAATACCTCAAAACCCTTGAGTCATTCCACTCATACATAAAGGTAAGGGTTTTTAGAAAGGGAGCACCTGAGTAATTGGCCGCCCAATAATAACTCTTTACAACCTTACAAACTCAAATGACAAGGTACTGCCCAAAGTTTTAGCTCTTAGAATGGGGAAACGGTCTTATACAAGCTGATTTAGTGAAGACCACGTAGGATGATCCTGAACAGGCAGAAATATTGCCACATTGTTTGATAACTATTAGACGACTTTTTATAAAATTAGTTAAATGTATAGGTAAGCTGGATACAACTTGCGCTAGACTATGCCAATGAGTTTGACTCAATCATCCTTAAGACATATTTTGTTGTCCACACGTTCAATGGTTTTTGGTTTTGGGCCAGATTTCCTACGTTTGGGTGTCTGTTTAAATGAATAAATAACGTAAGCTGCATCAATCATGGAGGGTGGTTGGTTGTCTGAGTATTTTTAAAGTCACCTGTGGCATTCGACAGGGTTGCCCATTTTCACCCCTGTGGCCTTTATTTTTAGAGGCCAGAACATTATTGGCCTGTAAAGTTAGAAATAGCTCAGTCACTGGAATAAATTGACCAAGTACGCAAAACGTTAACCCAAAAAGCATTCGTATACAAACAAATGGAGAGATGACACTACCTTTTGTTTAATGGTCAGGACGGAAATTTGTAAAATTGTACGGAAATAGTTATAACATCTTTGGAAGATAGTTAGTTCTAGGACAATAAAATGAACAAACAAAAAAACTAAAATTATAAGAATAGTGACGCTCAAACCTTGCAGAGGGATGCCCATGTGAGCTTGTAGGTCCGATTAATTTTAGTATTGTATTTTAGGAACCGAATAACTTGCTCATTTCGACGACGACAACTGCCGCAACCTGTACCGTCTACAGGGATCCATAGAGAGTGGACCAAAAGGTGGCACAGCACGAAGGGACACTTCTGATCATGCCAACAATCGATAAGGGAGGAGTGGACTCAGGCAGTCAATACGGGCTTCTCAGTTCATGTTTTTACAAAGATGAAAATAGTGATACTTCAACGCAAACGTCCTTCTCATAACTCAGAAGCCATCTGAAACGATTCAAACGCGAAGTGCATTTTCGTTGTTATTTTTTTTTCGTTTTTGTTTCACCGGATGAAAAGACCTAATAGGTCGAAACGCGTTGTGTTGTCTTGTTAACCGTGTGTCCATAAATTTCTCTGGCAACGGAAAACGTCCTAACAAAAAGCGTTTGAAAAGGTTAAACGGAAACTATGGAGTCAGACTACACAAGAGTGGTGGAGTTAAAATGGCAATATGCTAGAACTTCACAGATATTTAACTTACAATGGATCGGAAGATTGGTTCACAAGAAGAACAAAACTGGACATGTTTGCCTAAATGGCACTTCAGCAGAGTATCAGACTTCCAAAATCTCTTAAAATTAACTGCTCTAGAAAGGAATTTATTGGAAAGGAATATATAAGAAAAGTTTTGGTTGGAATCTTTCTTGACATACCTAAGTAAAAAAATCAAGGATTCCGCTCAACCTGAAGTTTTCACAGGAAAACGTGTTGGATCAAGGTCTTTTTAATAATCATCTTATTTCAGTTTAAAAACAAAAATGCTATTTTTCCCACAGTGGCAAAAGGCAGCTTTAGAACACTAAGTGACATCGTTAGCTTGAATGAAAACAGACTTCTTGCTGTAGAAGAAGTAACAAGAAAGGATTAACCAAAATCCAGCTGTTACACTCTTTCAGTATAATGCGCTAGTTAATGCTTTTTCCCCAAGGAAATGGGTCGATTGGATAGAGACAGGTAAAGCAAATAGAGGTCTATTTAAACGAAATCAGAAGCGGGACAACTTCCATTTAGAAACCTAATTATATAAGAAGATACTTATAGTCTAAAAATCAACAAATCGCCAGTCACAACACATGGTTCGGCTTTTGGCAAAGAAAAGTAAATCTTACCATTAACAAAACCATTGGCTAATGCCAGGAAAGTCACAAAAGAAGGTGCGACTACCGAGAGTTGCAATGGAAAAATGTTACATAATCTTTACCAACTAATATTCTGTTGCAAAAAAATGGGAAAGTGTAACTCACCAAACCGTTTATTATTGTCCGGATAACCCTTGATGTGTTGGAACATTTTCTTCTATGATTGCCCCCTCGTAAAATACATTTTGGAAGTATGTGGATTTGAGAGTCAGTGATTTTATACACAAGCTGTCACGTTATCTAGGGATATAGTTCTTCTTGGTTGTTATGATGTTCAGACCCGCAAAGGAAAGTGTGGTGATCTTATAAACTGGGGTATTGTTAGTGGGGAAAATGTGTATCAGTAAACTGAAAAAAACGAAATCAATTACCCCCTTGGGACATCATATTTGAACAAGAAGCAAGACTAGAAAAATATTCTAAACACACGCACGCGCGCACGCGCGCAAATGCGCACATACATGTCGCACACGGATGGCACCTCACTCACGACACACACACACACACACACACACACACACACACACACATCCCAACACACACACACACACGTCACGAGCGCACATTCACACAACACACACACACACACACCACACACACACACACACACACAACACGACACAGATACAGTATTCTTCACACATCGCATGGGTTCAAGACATTTCGCCATAAATTAAATCTCCGCCATGTTAACAACAAAAACAACCAACAAACAACATAAATAATAAATAAATCATAATAAACAAATAAATACAATAAATAAATTAATAAAGATAAGACCAGAATGGACAGAAAGAAAATATTTTTTTAAAAGAACCCCCCCCCCCCCCCCCCCCCCCCTCCCCCCCCCTTTTTGTTTTTCCTACCTTTTTGTCTCCAACTCTTCGTCATTGCGCTTCTAGGTATTCCTGTATGCCTTCCTTGCAACCACATGTCGTTGCAAGGATAGCTTTCCGGGGAAACTGCCGACAGGTTAAATATCTGCAATGCTTTTATCTCACCTTTTACTTTTTTTTTTTTTTATTTCCTTCCCTTTTTTGTTTGTTTTTGTTCCCCAGGTCTGTTCACTTCTCGCGCTGTCTTTGAGTCATTTTTCGATCTTCCGTCAAGGACAGCTCAGGGGAGAGGTGCTCAATGTACGGGAGGGTTAGTAAGTTAAATCCAAACTTGAACACTACACACACACACACACACACACACACACACACACACACACACACCACATGCCGCACACTTAAAATACTCAGGACGCCTTACATTTTTTTAGGACTTTAATATTTATTCATGTCTTACATTATCGCTTTAAATGATATCAGCAGAATATTGTTATCAGCGCACCATACTCAGGTCACCAAAAACCCCGACATTATTGTATCAAACGCACAACCATTTCAGCAAACAAAGTGAATGTCCATTATTAGCACTGCGATACTCAGCATACAGAAAACTACATGGCGAGTGTGAAAACGTTGACGTAATCTTCCCAAAAAAAAAAAAAAAAAAAAAACAAAAGGTGAGAAAAACAAAAGACCCGCCTTTACAAAGAAAAAAAAGAAAAAGAAAGAAAAGAAAACACACACACCACACACACCACACACACACACACACACACATATGCCAGATGAGTTTTCAGGAAGACCGTCAATTTTTGTTATACAAATATTTCCTTTCATAATTTTCCAGTATATTATGCGCCGAGCGCGTGTGTGTTCTACTTTTGCTTTCGACCTCATTGCAGATAGGTCGGTGGCCCTTTGCAGTTTAACTATTTGAGTTTTTGAAACCCAGCAAAGATGTGCTGGGACCGTTGGGATGCCTGCCAAGACCCGAGCCCAGAGCTTCATGCTAGAGGTAGAATCTTCACCTGCAGATAAACTGAAGACAGAAACAAATGATATCAGCAGCCCAGACGGAGGTTAGTGGAGTCTGTTTTCGTCAATGATTTCAATCGCTTTTCGAGCGCAATTACAAGTCTAGAAAAAGACAGTGAAAGTCCAACGGTGCGATTAAAAACTTAACAGCCAAGTCTTAAAGTCTTACAAAAGAGACCAAAAAGACTGAACATGCCCCTCTGTGAACTCCCTAGGGTTTCCATACGAAGCTGAGAAAAAAAAAAAAAAAAAAAAAAGGGGGATTGCTGCGAGAACTCTCCACTGACCCCCTGCAGCAAAAAAAAAAAAAAAAAAAAAAAAAAAAAAGCAAACCAGAGAGATGAAGCCTGACGTCATGAAAGGAAGTCCACGCGTGACGTGGAAAAGCAGAAAGAATGTTTCGAGAAGCGTCACAATAGGGAACAGCTTCCACAAGTCATTTGATTGAGGGATGGGGTGGGGGTAGGTGGGGGGGGGGGGAATTCTCTGGGAATTCTTCAGTGGTATCAAACCAAAGAGACTGGGTTGGTCCTACGACTTTGTGCTTTCGGTCGGGGTAAATGTTGTAGCACTGAAGATATTCAGAAAAACTTTTCAATTTACCACAGCCATAATCCAAAACAGGAGGGAAAGCCAGTAGAATATAGATTGCAGGTCTGGTTCAATTGTGGAATAAATGACATCAGATCATCAGATCCCAAACCACGTCTCAAAAGTTCACAAAAATAATCAAGAACATCGCTGCTGACCACCCCCAACATCAAAGTGTTGTCCGCAAAATCATCCCTGTCAAAACAAGGGAAAGAGGAGAACCTTGAGGTAAATCCCATAGAAAGTTTATCAGGCTCTAGATGTCCAATCTCCAAATCGTAGGATGACGGTTCGCTCCCAAAGTGCCACTGCTATCCATCGTGTAGTGCATTTGCTGACTCCATAGTCCTGTAGTAAGTTCCGTGAGAAGCGACACTGGACTTTTGTTGTATGCGTCTTCCAGATCTATTGCAGCAGCTAGTGTTTTTTCCTTTTTTTAATCCTTTTTATGCTTCATAGGCAAAGCGGGCCGCATTTTCCTATGTACTTTTTACCTGTTTCTGTAGCCTCCTTGATCTGATGGGAGGATCTTTCAACTTTCAAGATCTCTCTTGCGAGTTTTCTTGCTATGATTCGTTCTGTGAGCTTCCCTGTTATATTTTGCATACTGAGGTATGTGACGGCCATTTAGCTGATAATGGTCCTTTTTTTCTAGTTTTGGTAAACTTTCAGGTAGCTGTGTGTCCAATCTTCTGGGACATAGCCTTTATCAAAACTCCCTGGTGGAGACTGACTGAAGAGTTGGGCTCTCCCCTCTTCTGATATCTGTTTGATATCTGCATACCATACTTTGGTCTGGAGCACTATCCTTAGTGCATCTAGCTATTGCGTCATCAACTTCAGATGCTGCGATTTCATCATCATTGCCAGTCTGAGCTAGGTGTTGGTTTAACTTGGTCAAATATTTCTTCTTTTTCTCTCCAAATTTCTTTGATCACTCTGTTCTATGAAACGTTAAGTAGAGCCGACACTTTTCCCCTAAATTTGTCTTGAGCTTTGTGATCCCATCAACGTCTAAGATATATGGGGTTGCGTTTGTGTTGTGTTTTTCCTTCCATGCGACTATAAAAGTGCCAGAACTGAGTCAGTGTTGTGTCATGATTAAGTGACAGAAAATTGTTGCCACTTGGTTTCTTTTGCTTCTTCAGCTACTCTTTCAAATGTTTCAGTTTTCTGATTCATGTCTGCTTTAATAGCTAGATCAGGCAAGGCTTTATTCTTTCTCTCTGCCAAATTCATACAGACTTGCATTTCTCTTTTCCAGTCTATTTCCATGTCTATATTCCACAAAAGGGGTTGAACGATTTTGTTTGTTGTAGCATTGTTTCTTTTGAATCTTCTACCCCTTAACGTTCCTATGATATCTCTTTCACTGTTGTTGTATTGAAAAGGGTCCTTTGTTGACATTTGTGTAACTTTTGATAGTTTCTGTAAATTAAACACAACAGGAAAATGGTGACTTCTATGATGAAAAAGTGTTTCCGCACTCATGCCTGCTGTGATTTTGATCCAATGAGTGCAAAGTCAATGACACTGTTAGTGTCACCCTGCCTCCCTGTATGTATTGGGGATGATGATGTCAGTTCACTAAGAAGTATTTCATCCCACATCACTTCCTGTGCAATTCCTTTGGATTGGTACCATGTTGATCCCATACTTTTGAGCGTGCATTAAGATCTCCATGTGGTATAACAGAGTCTCCAAATTCATGTTCTGTTTCCCCTAGAAAGGTCCAATCCGTTTTTGATGTGTGGGTACCTGGATGTATGTATGCATTGATGAGTACAAGGCTTTTCTGATTACCATCCGGCCTTTCTAGCATCACGCCCACTAGTTCGCGCATGCTGCTACACCATTTTTTCCAAGTCTATCCTGGACAGTTTGTTTTTCAAGTTGTTCTTATTATCATAGCTAGTCCTCGTCCATCATGCTTCGAAATATGATGAGGGCATCCATTGTAGAGGTCTGTGGACAGCACTTCTAGTTTCTCATAGACACAGAACATCAAAGTCACATGTTAGTTTTTCAATTGTTGAGATCCTTTTTACTGGCACTGCAGCAGTTCGAAGTACAAATCCTGAAATATTTCTTGGATAGACTTTCAGCTTTTGTTATATTCCCGCCTACCTGACTAGGTTTTTGACCAATCAGATTGCATTAGTCATGACCAGGCAACAAAAGAAACTTAGGGGTTCTACTACGACCCCTTTGAAACCCCTCCACTCGTGTCAGAAACAAATTCAGGTGATTGGAAGGGTAAAAACAGATCCCCCAAGAGATTGATGCTTTGCCATCAGTCTTTGACATTTTTTTTATGTGTCCCATCAGGACATTGTAACCATGCAAACATCAGATGATACTAGTCATCTATTTATCGCCAGGCTAAAGATACTCCTGATTGTGAATCGCCAGAAAAAAACGTTTGTGCATAAATACTTTTCAAATTAAGAATTGTTCGTATTTCTGGGAGATGGTCAGATTCTAGAATATAAACAAAAATATTGATTCCAGGGTGTATGTTTAACCCCTAAGCTGAACTAGAACACACATATTGAAAGTTTGAATGATAAAAGAAGAAAAAAATTAAAACTTTCTTCAAATAATTAAACATATTTTTAACCTGAGATCTTCAAGTAAAATGAATAATGAATGTCTTTGAGGATTCTGAGAAGATTAAAAAAAAAAAATGAAAACAGAACAAATATCGACAACGTTTCGTCCTGAAGACGGTCTATGACCGAAACGTTGTCGATATTTGTTCTTAAAATGATGTCAACCATGGGGTCAGGACTGTCATACCTCTTTACATACATACATCTCTTTTAGTCCGATCAAAATTGACATATAGGCAGGAAATGTATTTTTCTGCACCTAATTCTCTTTTAAAGAGATTGCAAAACTTGAATAGTAAGGCCATGAAAATTAGCTCTCGGAGTCCCAGTTTTGTGTGTGTGTGTGTGTGTGTGTGGTGTGTGGTGTGTGTGTGTGTGTGTGTGTGTTTGTTGTTGTTGTTGTTGTTGTTTTGTTTTTCAAACACGTATAGATGTAATAAACAAACAAATGTTTATCACTAAATAAGAAGCGAATATTGAATGTATCCAAATATATTGTCAGAATTGGTTCTGTAGAAAATTCAGTTACTGAAGAAACACTAATAGATTCCAGTAAAGAGTTTGCTAAGATGTCTAAAAACCGTTTCATGTTTTGAACCAGTTAGAAACTACACATCTGATCTTATGTCACATTGTAATATTGATTTTACTGTTATACCAGAATTTCCTGCAGTCCCTCCAATGCCCCCTTGGTAGCACCCAAATGCTTCTTTTGATTAAAAGTACACTTTGTTAAAGAAAAGTGATAATGTAAATGTTTTAACTGAAGTTCGTGAACATATTGAAAATAGCTATCCAAATCATTCGAAAGAGTTTACAGATGGGTCGGTAATGGAATCCTCTCACAGTGGTTCTGGGTTTATCATACCACTTTTTAATGTCAGAAATCATTTTAACGTTGGAAGGGGTTTTTCAATCTATACCTCAGAATTATATGCAATACTGAAGGCTTTGATCTACTACATGTTCACCAATTCATTTCTATAAGATTTTACAACTTGTGGTTGATTACAAATCTGCTTTACAATCACTAGAGCGTTTGGACCCTGCAAAATTAGAAAGAATTTACTTTTTGAAGTAAAAATGTTTACTGTAATTGTTTTGTAACTCTAGGCATAATAATTGATTTTTTATTGGGTCCCATTTCACTGTGGTATAAAGTGAAATGAAATAGCATGACAGTCTTGCAAAAGCAGGAAGCGAATAAAAGTTGAAAAAAAATACTTAAGCAATGTCTTACATTTGTGCTTCTTGTGAATTAAGACAAATTAGGAACACGTATGTACATAAGAAAGGTTTTAGCCAAAAAAAGGCTGCCGTGTCAAAGGTACCTTGTTGAGTTACGTTTTATAAGTTCAAACCCGAATACATAAAACACTAACTATTCGCATGGGTTACTTGTGCCTGCAGGAAAGCATTTCGTGTG
>JADBJO010029384.1:17500-19109 GCA_016801955.1 Conus betulinus
ATTCGACCATAATGAACCCCAGGATCACGAGTCCCGGCGCTCTACCAACTGAGCTATTCCATCGGCCCCCGTCACTCTCAATGATACTTGTATTAACGGAAAAAAAAAAACATCGGGCATCATCCCTGACCAAAGACACACATGAATAGGCCACAAATCGGCCCAGTAAAAGAATGGAGCGACAGCAAAAGATTATTAAGACGGCCAAGCAGACGGAGACACACAGGGTGAATTTCTAGCAAACCCTTCTAGACGGTGGGGATGCCGTTTACATTGAAAGGTTTAAAAAAACAACATCAAACAAAGCGTAAGTCAAACATGCTGTCTGTGGATAAAAGGCATTGTGTCAGAATGGATCGAGTCTTATCTCGCTGCACTGATCTAAAAGTGTCTAACCACACTTCGATCATCTTGGACTGAGGAGTTCTAGCGGTGCTGGGACCAGGCATCGGCTGCAGGGAGTCTGCTGGCTCAGTCATAGTGGACATGGCAGAGGGATGTTACAGACAGCCCATACCTTCATGTAATGCTGACCCGGACCTGATCCTGGACATCGCGAAGGACATTGTATCACTGAAAAGGATTCGGATTCTGGGGCCGGAATAGCTCAGTTGGTAGAGCGCCGGACTCGTAATCTTGGGGTTGCGGGTTCGAATCTCCGCCGGGCCTTTTCGGTACAGAGGGATTTTTTTCCCTCGGAGTTAACATTGGTTCTGACTCCATTTCCCGTACAGTCCTTCGAATGAGACTTTAAACCGAGGTTCCGTGTGTGAACGCACGCACAACATCTTGCACACACGTGAAATCCCATCACCAACTTTCGGAAGAGTAGGCCAGTTTGGCCGTTGGTATGGATGACATGTTACACATAGCATGCACCCTGCGTGAAAAAATGGAAAGGAGGGGAAGTAAAGAAAACTGAGTGAACGATGTTGACTGGATGGCACGGGAAAACGACTAAATGAAGCACCAGCTGGCAGCTCTTCAGTCGGCACTACCCAGGTAGGCAGCCCGTTGTGTACACGAGTGTGGACTGTAAAGCGCTTAGAGCTTGCTCTCTAGCCGAGAAACAGGCGCTATATAAGTATTCATTACTATCATTATTAAATGGTCAACCCTCTAAATGTCTGTTCAGAGAGTTCAGGCATGCTGTTCTCCAGAGTTAGTCCCAAATGCGCAACATGAGATTAAGGATCCTTGGTTCACTTGTCCACTTCATTTGTAATGGTCGTGTTCTGTTCTTGTGCTACCAGGGAGAAAACTGTCCTAACGTCTCACCTGATTTCTGGGGCCAGTACAGGTGGATGTACTACGCAAACGAAAGCAGGAAAAAAAAAAAAAACGCACAGGAAACCGGCAGAAACTTGGATTCCAAGAGCGTAACGGGACAGAAGGAAAGAGCCTGTATAACACGGTTTTTCGTTGTTTGCTTGCCTCTCCATAGCACACGAAGATGATTAACCTTGAAGATACACCCCCATCCTTCATCCCGCCATCTTGAAACCCAGTCACTATAGAACCTTGCGGCAAAGTGGTTGGTGTCGTGGCCTTGACCTGCTAGGCTGAAGTTCCAAAACCGCCATCCATTAGGTGATCTAGAATGACGGGG
>JADBJO010029385.1:0-5000 GCA_016801955.1 Conus betulinus
GCGATCGTGGGTGTAGTGAGTGTGTTGTGTGTGGGTGGGTGTGTGTGTGTTGTGTGTGTGTGTGTGTGTGTGGTGTGTGTGTTTACCAAAGGTCTGTTTCTGCTGTGATCAGCATAATGCTGTATGTCTGGTCGGATCTGATAAGTTGTGTATCACTGTGTTTAGCACAACAAAGACAACGACGAAAGGATATTCAAAAACGCAGTACTTTAGTTATAAGAAACAACCCTTTCCGGAGGTGTCTTGTGCATCTAGGTAAATGTAAACCACATGAAGTAAATTTTCGAAAGATTTTTGTTGTTATATACTATACATCAGTCAGTGGGGGGGGGAGGGGGTGGGGGGGTGGAATTGCGGGCAATGGGTGCAGTGTGCACTGCGAGATGGTGAGGGACGGGTGGTGGGATGGGGGTCGAGGCGGACCGGACCTGGACGTGTTGGAAAAAAGGATTGAAGACGTGAAAAGGGTGCCTTTAGTAAACACCTTCAGCCAGTGTCACATGTTGAGGTCATGAACATTTCATTGCATGGCATATTTCCTTGGATTGTGAAAGCAATGTCGATATTTCCTCGCAATTGGAATGACCTTGATCGTTGATGGAGAGAAGCTCTTGCATGGAAGGGGATACAAAAGGAAATCTTTCCTCCGACAGTACTTCTGTTTGCTGAAAGTGGTTGAGGCAATATGAAAACACTTTTCTTGTCAGTTTGAAAGACGCACTAATACCAATGTGTTGAAATAACAGTGAACCAAACTACAAGGTATTATTTTTTTAGGGATTATTAACAAAAAAAATAACCATTTGGAAGTGAAAAGAGCAGCTTTACTGTTGAAAATGATGGAGAAAATTTCAGGTGACCGCAATGCCTAGACTGAGAAATAGCCATTCTCACTTACTGCGATTGACTCTTCTTCTTCTTCTTCTTCTTCTACTACTACTACAACTACTGTACACAACTGGTATTACTACTATTTATACAACCATCACCATCATTTCTTCTTCTGGTGCTAACGATGCTGCTGTTGCTGTTACTACTAGTGCTACACCTGCAGGCCACGTTCCTGTCTGCGTTTTGGAGTGAGCAATTCCATTAATTGTGTTAAACATGGTGGAATGTCAGCAGGAGTAGAGGGTGGCTTGTGCGAAAATTTTAGTGCTTGATATTGTTGTGTACGAGTGGATACCAATGTGTCCAGGAAAATAAATCACAGTACCAGTAAAGTTCCCTTTTTTAGGAGACAAGGGGTGGGTGAGAGCGCGTGTAGAATGAAAAGAGAGAGGACAACAGATCTGACGTTGTCCCTCTTCTGCAACATCTCCAGTGGTAGCCTTCTCCTACAATAGCGATGGAAGATATCCTTTTGTGTCCTTCCCCTCCATTATCTCCTCAGCTTCCTCAGTGGACCCCTTCAGGGAACAGGTTGCACAGTCAACAGCCAAGGCCAACACAATTGTGGATCTCATGTGCAAGTCCTTCAAACCCACAGGAGATCTTTGGGAAGCCTCATAATGCTCTTGTTCTCTGACTGTAGCAGCGCACTGGAAAACTAAGAACATTCATTGCAGTGAGATTGAGGATGCACATCTCCAGGCAATGACACTGCTGGCATCTCTGAAGAATGGAAGCATATCCAGAGAGACAGACAGAGCCACACTTGGAACACTGATGAGACAGGAAGACATAGTATCGGTTTTTTCCACCAACCGCATGCGTTTTATGACGTCGACTGTCATCTTTTAAAACTGGCTCCATGACAGAAAGCCACACTGTCTACGTTTGAAGGGGTAGGGGCGTGGAAAGGGGGACAGCTAATTCCTTTACCGCATCATCTCTCTCTCTAACACCCTTCTCAGCTGCGTAAAGACTGTGCCTACGGTCAATGTCTTCCAGAGCCCAGCTTGATACACATGGAGGGGTATGCCCACCCTGGATTCACCAGCAAGCCACAAATCTGCTCAGCCGCCAACCTCTGTGCACTCTTTCAGGGACCACGTGGCACAGTCAACGGCCAAGGCCGAAAGGACGACTTGGTTTCATCTGCTTCTGCCACGCCTGCTGCTCAATCTGTAGTGTTAGTAAAGTGGTCAAATGCAAAGCTTGAAAAAGCTTCAGATTAACCGCCATATTGTTGCGTTCGTGGATGGTTTAAAGACGTTTCATCTGACAGAGTTGTACGAGTAACGTCAAGTCAAATCGACTCCAACAGAAATGTTCACAACGGACATTTTTCATCCCGACCCATCTTGACCACTGTTATCATATCATATCATATCATAACATATCACATTATATCATATCATGTCATTTCATGATATATCATATCATATCAAATCATATCATATCATATCATATATCAGTGGCATCTTAGGCATTTTCAGCCTTTAGCATGCTAAATGTAGATAACTTAGTTTTTTTTGTGTGAGAAATATTTTGATCAATTTCTCGCACTTTTATAAAGCACATGCGTGGGTTTTAAAAATATTGAATCAATGCAAGTCAATGTTTGTTTGAAACAAAAGGTGTATCCAGTATTTATCGAGATGGTTTTTGAAAGTGTTAACAGTTTCTGCTCCAACAACATTGACTGGCAAGTTATAACAAGTATTAAACACTTCTGTTAGTGAAAACGTTTGCTGCTTTTGAAGTTTTTAGTAAATTTGTTTCGTTAGTTTGAACAGGTGCCCTCTAGTTGTAGATTGTGTATTCAACTGAAATAGTGTGCCAGTGGTTTGAATGTAAAAAACTGTTGTGCTGGGCATTTATTACTCTGACTGCATGAGATGGGAAGTCAAAGTATCAGCCAGTGATATGATTAATACAGCAATATCAAAACGATCTCCATGTATCATTCTGTGATATGATTAATACAGCAATATCAAAACTCTCTCCATGTATCACTCTGTGATATGATTAATACAGCAATATCAAAAAAACTCTCCATGTATCACTCTGTGATATGATTAATACAGCGATATCAACACGATCTCCATGTATCACTCTGTGATATGATTAAACAGCAATATCAAAACGATCTCAATGTATCACTCTGTGATATGATTAATACAGCGATATCAACACGATCTCCATGTATCACTCTGTGATATGATTAATAATAGAGCAATATCAAAACTAGATATGTTTGATACAGCAATATTAAAACTATTTCCATGTATCATTCTGTGATATGATTAATATATCAATATCAAAACTATCTCCAAGTATCATTCTGTGATATGATTAATACAGCAATATCAAAAAACTAGATATGTTTAATACAGCAAAATTAAATCTATCTCCAAGTATTATTCTGTATCATGATTAATACAGTAATATCAAAACTATTTCCAAGTATTGTTCTGTGATGTGGTTGGGTACAGCAATATTAATTCTGTGATGTGGTTGGTACAGCAATATTAATTCTATCTCTCGATGAACCTTCCGAGCGCCAGTTGTTCTACTCTCTCTTTGTAAGAAACATTTTGTGTATATGCCCACCAACTCTCCCCTTCACCCATTCCCCCATCCACACCCTAACCCCATGTCCTACCCCACTGCCCCACATTCCATTTCCAAAACCACACCTTTCTTCCTCCACTCTCTGGTTCTCGTTTGCAAACAGACCCTGAAAAAGATTATTAAACGATTCAAAATCAATCTCCCTTTCTCTCCCTTTTTGACGTGTGTGTGTGTGGTGTGTGTGTGTGTGTGTGTGTGTGTGTGTGTGTGTGTATTCAAAATCATTTCTCTCTGTCTCTCCCTCTTTGACGTGTGTGTGTGTGTGTGTGTGTGTGTGTGTGTGTGTGTGTGTGTGTGTGTGTGCGTGAGTGCGCAAAGAAACAAAAATATATGTCTAAAAACCTGAGTCTCCCTCCTCATTCCCCCCCCCCCCCCCCCCCCGCCCACATAAGAGCTTCTATCCATCCAGATATCAAAACCGATTTGTTAGAAACTATTGACATTGTATACTTGCTTATGGATTTTTTTGTGCCGAAAAAAGCCTTGATATAGGACGGGGGAAAGTTTAAATGTAGAAGGTGTGCAAAATGAAATCTTTCCATGACTGTAGTAAAATACACTACCTTAAATATTCACTGCCACTTACTTCTCTATACACATTTGGCAGGTATTTTTATGCGATGATTCTGTCTGCTTAAAAGACTGTCATGGAAGTGTTCGAAAATATGAAAGTAATGTTTATAAAATATCAGTCTCACGTGTGATTTGTATACGCTCAAAGAATAGGACATTCCTATCGTTTTTAATTTGGCTTCAAATTGCGTTCATATTTTTTAGTATGTTTTGCTACGTGCACGGGGCAAATATCCAAAAGCATGCATTTGGTCAAGGTCTTCAGAAGTTGCCATTATTTCCATTTTCTTCCCGTCTAAACATGGCCTAGACAGTGTCAGAAGAGAGCATCCATCCTCTCCTTCAGCTGCCCTAGCCTTTCCTGATCTGAATCAGATACCCATTCCCTTCTTTCTGCTTTGTTTGGTGACTACAGTCACAGCGGACTGTTCTGTCACTGTGTGAGGTGTACAGTCACAGCCGACTGTTCTGTCACTGTTTGGGGGATCTATGGAAAGAAATCCGTGATCTGCAGAGAAAAGAAAAAAGGTAATTCTTAGACCTCCATTCTACGCACACCCCTCCCTCACCTTCCTGCCCCTTCTACAAAATGTAAGTTCACTGTTCTCATAGCTGTACTGTGTAATGGTTGTTGTCTTTGCATTGCAAACACATCGCAACCATAAGGACGGCGCTTGATCACGATGTGACCCTCTTACCACGAATTTTTGTTTTGCTTAAAAAGTCCTCTGGGAATACAATGCTGACACTGTTATAAACATGCAGGTGTTTTACATCTTTCTGTTTGCGATTTCCAGCTTTTGAATGTTTAACACAGAGCCAGCAAGGGCGCCAGCAAGCAAGCAAGCGAGAGAGAGGAAAAGGCAAGGATGATTGAGGGGGTAGAGAGGCTTAACTATGGGGAACAT
>JADBJO010029385.1:10000-19108 GCA_016801955.1 Conus betulinus
AGTTGCCGATGGGTAATATGGCTTGGTGCCAATGCAGACGATGACTGGGCATGTTTAAAGCAACATCAGCCTCTGTGGTGTAAGCTAACAATTGTGCAGGCAACGGCAACAGTACTTCTGTAACTACATGTGCCGTTCACACAACACTTCTGTAACTACATGTGCCATTCACACAACAGCACTTCTGTAACTACATGTGCCGTTCACACAGCACTTCTGTAACTACATGTCATTCATACACTACATGTGCCATGTGCCATCACACAACAGCACTTCTGTAACTACATGTGCAGCACTTCTGTAACTACATGTGCCGTTCAACACAACAGCACTTCTGTAACTACATGTGCCATTCATACAACAGCACTTCTGCAACTACATGTGCCGTTCACACAACAGCACTTCTGTAACTACATGTGCCATTCATACAACAGCACTTCTGTAACTACATGTGCCATTCATACAACAGCACTACTGTAACTACATGTGCCGTTCATACCACCGATCCCACACCACTACTGTCACACTACCACGCCCACTACAACTGTTTCACCCATCACAGGTACCACCGCCGCCGCCTGAAAACCGGTGGATGCAGAGGTCATTCATAAAAAAAACTGAAGGGAAAGCACTATGGATGGTCTACATTTCTTATGTATGAAGTTCACGTAAAGGCTAACCGGTGTGCAGGATCATTCGTCTGTGATCATATTCTCCTTTTCCTTTCTTCATGTTTTCTTTACAGTGTTTTTCTGTCAGTAATACAGTACAAAGTGTCTGCTTGCGTAAATGATTTTCACACTATGGATGTATTTTAGAGACGGCTCCCTTAGACAACAGCTTGATGACATACTCTAAACTCAGACTGAAAACGTGACAAGATTCTGAGATGATCTCAGTCACGCACACGCTCACACGCACACGCAATCTCTCTCTCTCTCTGTGTCTGTCTGTCTGTCTGTCTGTCTGTCTCTCTCTCTCTCTCTCTCTCTCTCTCTCTCTCTCTCTCTCTCTCTCTCTCTCTCTTCTTCTTCTTCTTCTTCTGTTTGGGGAACAGATTCAACATGGCTCCCAGGCTCATGGTCAGTCCGTGGCTTCAGTGTGGTCCTTTAACATCTTGACGATGTACTCAGGGCCGTTGTGTTCAGCATATTCCATGCAGTCTGTGGCGTTCTCCATGCGGAGTTTGGCTCCATGCTGCAGAAGGAGCTGCACCACCTCCCTATCACCGTTCCGACAGGCAAAGTACAAAGGTGTCGTTCCATCTCTGGCCACGGCGTTGACCTCAGCTCCTCTATGGAGAAGCGACTTGATCACCGGCAGACAATACAGGTGGCAGAAGTTCGGCTCTTTCTCTGAAGTGTCCGTGGAGGCTGTACAAGCCTCAAGACCTTGGGCTACATCCTCAGGTGTGGGCATCTTGTCCTCTTCTCTCAAGCGGCAAGCATGATGGAGAGCGGTGTAGCCCGTCATCACTGCCTTCACGTGGATGTCAAGGTCTGGCCTCTCGAGGAGCAGGCTGACGACCTTCCAATGTCGTCTTACCACAGCTATGAGGAGAGGCCTGGTACCTAACAGATGTTGACGATTTACGTCTGCGTTCTTCTCGAGCAGTTTTTATCACTATGTCTAAGTCACCAACAAGGCATGCTTTGTGGAGGGCAGTTTCACATTGACTGTTCAAAATATCAACCTCAAAGCCAGGCTGCTCCATGAGCCGATAAACAATCGAATGGCGTTGATACTGGCACGCCACATGGAGAGGCAATTCACCTTTCTTGTCGCGTATCGTCACGTCCCCACCCCACCGGAGGATCATGTCCACCAGGGGCAGATTGTCTGTTCTGCAGGCCATATGAAGAAGAATTTCCCCACCTATGAATGAGTTCAGCAGCGATGTTTTGTCGAATCCCCCATTACGGCTGTGTTTCAGAATCTTCTCAGCCACGTCGAGGTTGTTGCGGAGGGCAGAATGGTGGAAGGTGGTGCACCCGTCCAATGGGTTTCGCCATTCTAGTGACGCCCCTCTCTCCAGTTGTCTGCAGACGTCGTTCCAAGTTCCGTGTCCACAGGCTTTAAACAGATCCACCATCAGTGGATAATCAGACACTTGTAGCTCAGGCGATGCCATTTTTTTTTTTACCTGAACACAAGGAAAAAGAACTGAACAGATGAAATACTCACAGAGAGAGAGAGAGAGACCCAGAGAGAGAGAGAGAGAGAGAGAGAGAGAGAGAGAGAGAGAGAGAGAGAGAGAGAGACAGACAGACAGACAGACAGACAGACAGACAGACAGAAATCCTGTTTCCACAGGATTCAAACAGATCCAGCATCAGTGGATAATCAGATAATTGTGGCACAGGGAATGCCATTTTGACCTAAACACATGGAAACAGAATGAAACAGACAATGACAAGAGAGATGGGCATTCCTGGAATCTTTTTTTAGATCCCCCCCAACGGCTCTTTTACACACACACACACACACACACACACACACACACACACACACACACACACACACACACACACACGCACGCACACACGCACGCACACACACACACACACACACACATGACACACACAAAACATTACAGACACACATATCATGACTAAAAACATTACAGACAGTAATATCAATTACTCCAACACTCGATAATTATAACATAAACACACCCTGGAACATCTGGATTTATTGATTAATTCATGATTATTTAAGCGTTTAAGCATTACAGTTTGAACGGACTTCACTACATTGAACAAATCCTAAATAAATGTTAGCGAACTGCCAAGAGAAACGTGGACGAACGAGTCACAAGACAAAACACGACGCGTTTCGACCTCTTAGGTCTTCTTCAGGCAAGACACAAACAAAATAGGTAATGGAACTGAACGAGTTTGTCACTTAGCTATGATCTCTTCAGCGCAGTGCAGTGTGTGTGTGTGTGTGTGTGTGTGTGTGTGTGTGTGTGTGTGTGTGTGTGTGTGTGTGTGTGTGTGTGTGTAGAGAGAGAGAGAGAGAGAGAGAGAGAGAGAGAGAGAGAGAGAGAGAGAGAGAGAGAGAGAGTGTGTGTGAGAGTGTGTGTGTGTGTGTGTGTGTGTGTGTGTGTGTGTGTGTGTGTGTGTGTGTGTGTGTGTGTGTGTGTGTGTGTGTGTGTGTGTGTGTGTTCCCCAGGTCTTGTGACTCATTTGTACACGTTTCTCTTGGCGGTTCGCTAACATTTATTTCAGATTTGTTTAGATGTCCGCCTGCAGTCGTCTCATTTTGCAACTAGACCTTGACTACATCGAGTATTATGATGTGTGTGTGTGTGTGTGTGTGTGTGTGTGTGTGTGTGTGTGTGTGTGTGTGTGTGTGTGTGTGTGTGTGTGTGTGTGTGTGCGCGCGAGTGTGCGTGTATGTGAGTGTGTGTGTGTGTGTGTGTGTGTGTGTGTGTGTGTGTGTGTGTGTGTGTGTGTGTGTGTGTGTGTGTTCCCCAGGTCTTGTTTCTGCTGTGATCCAGCCTAATGCTTTATGTCTGGTCGGATCTGATCAGTTTGTGCTATCACTGTTTTTTTAGCACAACAAAGACAACGACGAAAGTATATCAAACCAGTACTTTAGTAAGAACACCCTTTCCGTTAGGTATTTGTGCATCCTGAGGTAAATGTAACACATGAAGTAAATTTTCGATAATATTTTTGTTTGTATATATATACATCACATCAGTCAGTGGGGGGGGGGGGGGTGGGGGGGGGGGGGGGGGGAGCGGGAATGGGTGCAGTGTGCATGCGAGATGGTGAGGGAGGGGGTGGGAATGGGGGTCGAGGCGGACCGGACCCTGGACGTGTTGGAAAGGCTGAAGACGTGAGGGTGCCTTTAGTAAACACCTTCAGCCCAGTGTCACATGTGAGGTCATGAACATTTCATGGCATGGCATATTTCCTTGGATTGTGAAAGCAATGTCGATATTTCCTCGCAATTGGAATGACCTTGATCGTTGATGGAGAGAAGCTCTTGCATGGAAGGGGATACAAAAGGAAATCTTTCCTCCGACTGTACTTCTGTTTGCTGAAAGTGTTGAGGCAATATGAAACACTTTTCTTGTCAGTTGAAAGACGCACTAATACCAATGTGTTGAAATAACAGTGAACCAAACTACAAGGTATTTTTTTTTTTTAGGGATTATTAACAAAAAATAACCATTTGGAAGTGAAAAGAGCAGCTTTACTGTTGAAAATGATGGAGAAAATTTCAGTGACCGCAATGCCTAGACTGAGAAATAGCCATTCTCACTTACTGCGATTGACTCTTCTTCTTCTTCTTCTTCTTCTACTACCACTACAACTACTGCTACACAACTGGTATTACTACTATTTATACAACCATCACCGTCATTTCTTCTTCTGGTGCTAACGATGCTGCTGTTGCTGTTACTACTAGTGCTACACCTGCAGGCCACGTTCCTGTCTGCGTTTGGAGTGAGCAATTCCATTAATTGTGTTAACATGGTGGAATGTCAGCAGGAGTAGAGGGTGGCTTGTGCGAAATTTTAGTGCTTGATATTGTTGTGTACGAGTGGATACCAATGTGTCCAGGAGAATAAATCACAGTACCAGTAAAGTTCCCTTTTTAGGAGACAAGGGGTGGGTGAGAGCGCGTGTAGAATGAAAAGAGAGAGGACAACAGATCTGACGTTGTCCCTCTTCTGCAACATCTCCAGTGGTAGCCTTCTGCTATAATAGCGATGGAAGATATCCTTTTGTGTCCTCCCCTCCATTATCTCCTCAGCTTCCTCAGTGTGACCCCTTCAGGGAACAGGTTGCACAGTCAACAGCCAAGGCCAACACAATTGTGGATCTCATCGTGCAAGTCCTTCAAACCCACAGGAGATCTTTGGGCAGCCTCATAATGCTCTTGTTCTCTGACTGTAGCAGCGCACTGGAAACTAAGAACATTCATTGCAGTGAGATTGAGGATGCACATCTCCAGGCAATGACACTGCTGGCATCTCTGAAGAATGAAGCATATCCAGAGAGACAGAGCCACACTTGGAACACTGATGAGACAGGAAGACATAGTATCGGTTTTTCCACCAACCGCATGCGTTTTATGACGTCGACTGCCATCTTTTAAACTGGCTCCATGACAGAAAGCCACACTGTCTACGTTTGAAGGGGGGGGGGGCGTGAAAGGGGGACAGCTAATTCCTTACGCATCATCTCTCTCTCTAACACCCTTCTCAGCTGCGTAAAGACTGTGCCTACGGTCAATGTCTTCCAGAGCCAGCTTGATACACCCGGAGGGGTATGCCCACCCTGGATTCACCAGCAAGCCACAAATCTGCTCAGCCAACCTCTGTGCACTCTTTCAGGGACCACGTGGCACAGTCAACGGCCAAGGCCGAAAGGACGACTTGGTTTCATCTGCTTCTGCCACGCCTGCCGCTCAATCTGTAGTGTTAGTAAAGTGGTCAAATGCAAAGCTTGAAAAAGCTTCAGATTAACCGCCATATTGTTGCGTTCGTGGATGGTTTAAGACGTTTCATCTGACAGAGTTGTACGAGTAACGTCAAAAGTCAAATCGACTCCAACAGAAATGTTCACAACGGACATTTTCATCCCGACCCATCTTGACCACTGTTCATATCATATCATATCATATATCATAGAACATATCACATATATCATATCATGTCATTTCATGATATATCATATCATATCAATCATATCATATCATATCATATATCAGTGGCATCTTAGGCATTTTCAGCCTTTAGCATGCTAAATGTAGATAATTTAGTTTTTTTTTGTGAGAGAAATTTTGATCAATTTCTCGCACTTTTATAAAGCACATGCGTGGTTTTAAAAATATTTTGAATCAATGCAAGTCAATGTTTGTTTGAAACAAAAGGTGTATCCAGTGTTTATCGAGACGGTTTTTGAAAGTGTTAACAGTTTCTGCTCCAACAACATTGACTGGCAAGTTATTCCAAGTATTAAACACTTCTGTTAGTGAAAACGTTTGCTGCTTTTGAAGTTTTAGTAAATTTGTTTCGTTAGTTTGAACAGGTGCCCTCTAGTTGTAGATTGTGTATTCAACTGAAATAGTGTGCCAGTGGTTTGAATGTAAAACTGTTTGTGGGCATTCATTACTCTGACTGCATGAGATGGGAAGTCAAAGTATCAGCCAGTGATATGATTAATACAGCAATATCAAAACGATCTCCATGTATCATTCTGTGATATGATTAATACAGCAATATCAAAACTCTCTCCATGTATCACTCTGTGATATGATTAATACAGCAATATCAAAACTCTCTCCATGTATCACTCTGTGATATGATTGATACAGCAATATCAAACTATCTCCATGTATCACTCTGTGATATGATTAATACAGCAATATCAAAACGATCTCAATGTATCATTCTGTGATATGATTAATACAGCAATATCAACACGATCTCCATGTATCACTCTGTGATATGATTAATACAGCAATATCAAAACTAGATCCATGTTTGATACAGCAATATTAAAACTAATTTCCAATGTATCATTCTAGATATGTTTAATACATCAATATCAAAAACTATCTCCAAGTATCATTCTGTGATATGATTAATACAGCAATATCAAAACTAGATATGTTTAATACAGCAATATTAAATCTATCTCCAAGTATTATTCTGTATCATGATTAATACAGTAATATCAAAACTATTTCCAAGTATTGTTCTGTGATGTGGTTGGTACAGCAATATTAATTCTGTGATGTGGTTGGTACAGCAATATTAATTCTATCTCTCGATGAACCTTCCGAGCGCCAGTTGTTCTACTCTCTCTTTGTAAGAAACATTTTGTGTATATGCCCACACCCACTCTCCCCTTCACCCATTCCCCCATCCACACCCTAACCCCATGTCCTACCCCACTGCCCCACATTCCATTTCCAAACCACACCTTTCTTCCTCCACTCTCTGGTTCTCGTTTGCAAACAGACCCTGAAAGATTATTAAACGATTCAAAATCACTCTCTCCTTTCTCTCCCTTTTTGACGTGTGTGTGTGTGTGTGTGTGTGTGTGTGTGTGTGTGTGTGTGTGTGTGTGTGTATTCAAAATCATTCTCTCTGTCTCTCCCTCTTTGACGTGTGTGTGTGTGTGTGTGTGTGTGTGTGTGTGTGTGTGTGTGTGTGTGTGTGTGTGCGTGAGTGCGCAAAGAAACAAAAATATATTGTCTAAAAACCTGAGTCTCCCCCTCATTCCCCCCCCCCCCCCCCCCCCCCGCCCACATAAGAGCTTCTATCCATCCAGATATCAAAACCGATTTGTTAGAAACTATTGACATTGTATACTTGCTTATGGATTTTTTTGTGCCGAAAAAGCCTTGATATAGGACGGGGGAAAGTTTAAATGTAGAAGGTGTGCAAAATGAAATCTTTCCATGACTGTAGTAAAATACACTACCTTAAATATTCACTGCCACTTACTTCTCTATACACATTTGGCAGGTATTTATGCGATGATTCTGTCTGCTTAAAAGACTGTCATGGAAAGTGTTCGAAAATATGAAAGTAATGTTTATAAAATATCAGTCTCACGTGTGATTTGTATACGCTCAAAAATAGGACATTCCTATCGTTTTTAATTTGGCTTCAAATTGCGTTCATATTTTTTAGTATGTTTTGCTACGTGCACGGGGCAAATATCCAAAAGCATGCATTTGGTCAAGGTCTTCAGAAGTTGCCATTATTTCCATTTTCTTCCCGTCTAAACATGGCCTAGACAGTGTCAGAAGAGAGCATCCATCCTCTCCTTCAGCTGCCCTAGCCTTTCCTGATCTGAATCAGATACCCATTCCCTTCTTTCTGCTTTGTTTGGAGTGACTACAGTCACAGCGGACTGTTCTGTCACTGTTGTGAGGTGTACAGTCACAGCCGACTGTTCTGTCACTGTTTGGGGGATCTATGGAAAGAAATCCGTGATCTGCAGAGAAAAGAAAAAAAGGTAATTCTTAGACCTCCATTCTACGCACACCCCTCCCTCACCTTCCTGCCCTTCTACCAAAATGTAAGTTCACTGTTCTCATAGCTGTACTGTGTAATGGTTGTTGTCTTTGCATTGCAAACACATCGCAACCATAAGGACGGCGCTTGATCACGATGTGACCCTCTTACCACGAATTTTGTTTTGCTTAAAAAGTCCTCTGGGAATACAAATGCTGACACTGTTATAAACATGCAGGTGTTTTACATCTTTCTGTTTGCGATTTCCAGCTTTTGAATGTTTAACACAGAGCCAGCAAGGGCGCCAGCAAGCAAGAATCTGAAAGGTTCTTTCGCTGAAAAATAAACGAACAAAAAATGCATACCTGCAAAAGCAAAGACCTGGACGACTAGGACCGGGGTAAGTCATGTGTCACAGATGAAGCACAAGTGCTCGTCGTTCACTGAATCCAAAATCTGAGTTTGACACAATCCTGACCTCCACTGCAGTTCCTGGTATGTTTGTGAACACACGGTAAAATCGTGCTGACCGGTTAATCTGAAGCACGTTCAACTCTCTCTCTCTCTCTGTGTGTCTCTGACTCTGTTTCTCTCTCTCTCTCTCTCTCTCTCTCTCTCTCTGTCTCTCTCTGTCTCTGTCTTTCTCAGTCTCTCAGTTGCTATCGCAACAGCATTGTGAGCAGAAATCATTGACTACTTTCCTGCCCCTTCCCATCAGCCCCCTCCCCCTCCCTTTTCTAGAACTCCCTCTTCCTCCGCCCCCCGCCAACCCACTCCTCTTCGAAATATACTATTCTTGTTTTAATGTTCTAGCTGTAAGAAAACTTCTACTGTTGGAGCAGTGGCTGCTTCTGTCCTCCAGAGGATGATAATGGTTGGGGTGTTCTGTCCTCCAGAGGATGAATGGTTGGGATGTTCTGTCCTCCAGAGGATGAATGGTTGGGGGTGTTCTGTCCTCCAGAGGATGATGATGGTTGGGGTGTTCTCTCCTCCAGAGGATGAATGGTTGGGATGTTTTGTCCTCCAGAGGATGAATGGTTGGGTGTGGTGTTAAAATGAAAGGGGATGCCCCACTCCTGATTACCCTTTTTGTTTCAGTATTGAAAAAAAATGTCTTC
>JADBJO010029386.1:0-19105 GCA_016801955.1 Conus betulinus
TTAAGCAAAATAGCACCCTACTCTCTCTCTCTCTCTCTCTCTCTCTCTCTCTCTCTCTCTCTCTCCTCTCTCTCTCTCTCTCAATCTCCTCACACGCAACGCACAAACACACACCACACACACACACAAACACACACACACACAACACACAACACACACACATACGATCTACTTTTGTAAAAGAGCGGAACAGTGACTGAGAGGATTGAACCCATTGACCGAGAAAGGAGTGAAATCCTATATTTGTGATGCTACTCTTTACGCAATGCGATTTATTTTCGTTTTAATCGCTCCTTCCACTTCCTCCTTCTATTTCTCCATATTCTTCCTCTGTCTCTTTTGTAAATTAGGTAGGTTTCTTTTGTTATTTTTTTAATGAACAATTTTTCGGTTTAGTTTTTGTTTTGTTTTTGTTTTGGTCTTTACAAGACATACACAAGGCACCAATACTATGTTATGCGCACATCAGTAAAAACTAAAAAAAAAGAAAAAAAAAAGAAAGAAATAATGACGATGAAAGGCCAAACGTAGGACAATTTAAGTAAGGGTAACACAGCTAAAGAAGAAAAACATTAAAACCAAAACACGTTGGTAGGTTGGCATAGATTAGGTAAGACAAGTGCAGAAATGTTCAACAAGTATAATGCTGAATGGTGTGTCAATCATCATCATCATCCCAAACCGCCACCATCACATTTATGAGCAAGATTACATCCTTGTTATCTATGTTTACATAGTTGCCAATTTCTTCTTCAATCCTATGGATTTTTTTTTTTTTGTTTGTGGGGGGGGGGGTGGGGGTGGGTGTAGGTGGGGGGTGGGGGTCGGGGGTAGGGGTTGGGGGGGTATAATTTGACATCTAGTCTTTGGTCAGTCAATATGATAAATCGTTGTACGGTTTTGCAGCACGTACTTAACGCTCCGTAAACGAATCAGCAGCGGCAGGGTTGTGCATGATTTTTCAAAACTGGTGTAGAAGCTCGATATTAAATGTATGAGTACAAAAAAACGAAAGAAACAAAACAAAACAGATCAAAACAAACAAAACAAAACAAAACACAAAAAAACGAGCAAAAGAACCAAATAAAACAAAAACAAAAGCAAATAAAACATAAAACGAATAAGCAAAGAAAAAGGAATTGAGTGAGACGACTTAAGCCAAGATATTAAAAAGATGGAAAGACAGAAGTAGAGATACATGACATTAGATCTATGCAGAGCTAAGCACAACAGCGGAGAGAGAAGAGAGAGAGAGGGAGAGAGATAAGAGAGAGAGAGACGAGAGGAGATGGACGAGAGAGCAGAGGTGACAGAGGGGGGGTGTACGGGGGGAGGGGTGGGTGACAGGACAGACAGACCAGGACAGACAGACAGACACGACAGACAGACAGGCAAAAGGCAAGGGACAGAGACAGAGTCAGAGATGCAAAGGCGAAATACAGGACGACAGACAGGCAGGTAGACAGACAAAAACAGACAGACAGGCAGACAGACAGACAAAAAGATCGCGCCATCAACCAACCGCATCATTCCGTTCTGCCTGCTCGCCGAAAACACTGTCCAAAATCCACGGTACATCCAACGTTGACCAGCTGAAAAACACATCAAGGTCATGTTTCTTTCTCCCTACCTAACCTCTCGGCTTGCGACCGATAAAAGGAAGTGGGCTCTCCCGGGTATTATGAGTGTCCGTAGTGGGACGTGTGTGGCTCTTTTTTTTTTTTTTTTCCTGGCTGTTGTTTTAAAGGATATGATAAGAATGTTGTGTTTGGATGGGATGAGTTTGACTAATGATTTTTGTTTTGTTCCGATTCCATCTGTGTGTTTTCATCTGATTGAAGTTCTGCTTGTTGGTTTTGGTTTTTGTTTAGTTTTTGAAAAGGGACTTTATGCAGATCTTCTCTCTCTCAATCAAAAAATCTCTCTCTGCAATCATTGTCTATCTGTACTGATGTGTTGTGGTCTGTCTGTCTATTATCTGTCTCTCTTGTCTATCTCTATGTGTCTGAACCTCTGTCTTGTCTCTCTCTGTGTGTCTGCCTGCCTCTCGATCTCCTCTCGAGGTCTCCTCTCTCTCATCCGCAAACGGTCTCTCTCTCCCTCTCTCCTCTCCTCTCAATCTCTCGTCATCCTCGACACCTCTCTCTCTCTCTCTCCAGAACTCCTTCCTCTCCCTCATAAATCTCCCTCCAAGGTGAACTCTCTCTCTGTGTGTGTCTACATGTGTGGTGTGTGTGTGGTGTGTGTGTGTGTGTGTGTTTGTGTTGGTGTTGTGTGTTGTGTGAGACAATAAATATCAACATGATAGGCTGAACTAACATTGCCTCTGAAAGGTTAAAGGTATAGTTAAAAAAATTCAGATTCCAGATTGGGGGAAAAAAAAACTAGCGTATGAATTATTCAGGTGATTTGAATGTCCGAAAATAGATGCGCGTGTTGATATGGTTAATTAGTGAATTGAAGAATGTGCATGGGATTTTGTAAATGAATCGGCAAAGGAAGGTTTGTTTGAGTGCAGTGGCATACGTTGAAGATCACCTGCCATGCAAACAAGTAACAAGGATTGCTCTTAAGCAGACACATGAACTAGGAAGCGATTGATACTAGCATTGTGTTTAGACCAGGTCCCATTCAACGTTGAATTTGCACCCAATTGTAAAGAGATAAGTGATTGCTCGTTCTTACATATACATGTCCTGAATGTAGCCTAACCGTTGCCTGAAAACAGAGGAATACAAGAGAGGCAACACGTGTTGTGTGTTTTTCTGTATTGCCATTTCCCTTTGTCCCTTTCGTCATGTGGCTCACACAAAACAACGCAGTGGAGAATCTGGTCTGGTCTTGTCACACTTCATTCGTCATCAAACGCTGCAGTAGAGTGCTAAGTAACGAAAACCTGTCTGTCATTTTTCAAGCTCATCCAACACCATAATTTGCGCGACCAGCGCAATGAATAGATGCACCCTGGGCTTCAACAAATATACTTTGACACAGACATCCCAGTATGCGACAACAAAATGTGAGAGCTGGAAGATAGAGAGAGAGAGGAGAGGAGAGAGAGGAGAGCCGAGGAGAGAGAGAGAGATGCGAGAGAGAAGGGGAGAAGAGAGAGATCGAGACGAAGAGAGAGAAATTAAATCATGCAAACCAACCAAACCCAAGCACAAACAAACGAACATATTACTCCCAGAGGAGGCGCTGCACGAGAGGAGAGAGAGAAGAGAATACTTTTCCTCTAAACCCAACCGTTTACAAAAAACAAAAGAACGCTTTACTCGGCAGTCGCCTTCCGTTATTCCTGTGCATTTACCATATTGGGTGTTCTCGCTCATTTTATTCTCGGAAGGCCCTATTCCATTATTCACTGGCCAGTAAACACATTTGGCGTCTTTTTTTTTTTTTTTTTTTTTTTTTTTTTTTTTTTAATCCTGAGATGCCCTCTCAGCCAAGGTGGCCCAACAGAGTCGAGTGAGGGCTTTCCCAGGGTATATTATCGGTTTTTGTCCTGTCTATGACTGAAGTTCTTTTTTCATAGGTCACTGTTTTTAAAAGGGTATTAATATGTGTAGTTTGTTCGTGGAACCTTGCCTATTATTTTTTTGTTTTGTTTTCCTTGTAAATTTCTTGTTTTCCTCTTTGTTTGCTTGGTGCGCTGTGTCCGCCTACCCCCCCCGCCCCCCCTCTCGTCTCTCTCTAGTCTCTGTCTCCTCTGCTGTTGTGTGTGGTGTGTGTGTGTGTGTGTGTTTTGTGTAGTGTGCTGTGTTTGTGTGTGTGTATGTGTGTGTGTCTGTTTGTGCGCTTTGTGGTGTGTGTGGTGTGTGTGTGTGTAAGGAGAGAATTGGAGCCTCTCTCTCTCTCCTCTCTCCTCTCCTCTTCTCTCTCTGAAGAGGGGAAATGGTTTTTGTTCTTGTTACCACTATCTCCCCCTTGTCAAAAGACTTCTTTGGTACCGAACAATAGAATATCAGCGGGTCCCAAAAGAGTCAAAACTCTCCTCTCCCGCCATCCTCCCACACTCGATCGTCCCCCCGTCAACGCGTGTCCTCCCTCGGTCTATCTCTCCTCCTCTCTGCCGTGGCTCTCTCCCCCCTCTGGCTACTCTGATCTCGTATCTCCCTTCTCAGGTGCTCTCACTCTTGCAGGTGGTCACTTTGTCAGACTAAACATAATGAGGGTCCAAAATTAATGATGAGGCGCTCGGCTGCCAAGCGTGACTTTTAACAGTCGCTGGAGTTGACGTATCCTTCTAGATCTGTCTCACCCTTCGGTGTACTTAAACCTGCATCAGCATCCCACTGTTCTCTGTGCACGTCTATGTACAAAATTTGCAAGCGGGGCTGGACGAACGGATCGGGGGGGTGTTATCGGCTTTAATTCGCTCTGACAGGCGCGATCGGCTGATATCAATGTGAAGATTCCTGCTTGCCCAGCTTGACAACAATTCTACAGCATTACACACCCTGCTTCTGGGAAAAAAAAAAACAAACCATTTTTACACTCCTATCTAATCTACTCCGCCTCTTTCCGTTGGTGAGATCATCGATTCCAGAACTTTGCCAGACACTCAGACCGACAGTAACGCATTTTTTCCTGATTTCCCATTCTGTGGACTACTTTTACTTTAGTTTATCATATTCAAAAGCGTTGGGTAGAAAAAAAATCATAAAATCTGGTATGAACTCTGTCCACATCCAAACATGATCCTTATTTATTTTTTTTCTACAGTTTTCTCCTTGGATGATAATAGCAGCTGAGAGAAACGTCAAACATCGATTCATAATCCATGCACTTCGTAATACATCGATGGGTCTCTCTTTCGTTATGGGCAATGCAATATGATATAACTGAGTTCTTCGAAATTGGATACAGTTCATTCTTTTACTGTGGGAATTTGATTTCCACAGAGACGTTGATCTCAAAAAGAGACACGCTCCACTATCAAGTGCGGTACTGTCTTCACGGCCATATGTAATAATAATTTTGTTGCTTTAACAGTGACATCTGACAAGATTTACAAGTTATGATTTCTTCGTAGAGATGACAACTAAGAGAGCTGCTTTCTTTCCTTGTCATCTTGGTGGCCACTATATCACTCACTAACCCGTCCCTTCGTTTGTTATTCTGCAACTATCGAGCGCTGCTTGTAAACAATATCATCTCAAATTGCAACTCCGTCAGTCTTTTTTTTCCCCATTGTATTTATATTTCCATTAGCCCTGTTTAGACAGAGAAAGCTGTGTGAAATTATAGGCAGCTGTGTTTATGTATCTGTCTTTACCAGGCTGATTGGATGGGGGATGGAGATTATCCAGTGAGGAGTGGCCAGACAGACCAGCCACTATGGTGGAGTGGTTAGCGTCAAAGACTGCGGGTGGTAAAGCCAATTGCTTAGACAGATCAGAGGGCATTTGTTTATTTTATCCATACATTATTTATTTATTTATTTAGATTTGTCCTATTTAATGTCTTTCATGTCTTGATTGTTTCAGTTTATTTTACTGCAGTGCATTTCGTAGCTTATAGGTATTTATGTATCTATTATTTATCTAATTATTCATTTACTGATCTATCTATTTATGTATTTATTATTTTTAGTTAGTTTTGCTAGATAGTTATGTAGTTAGTAAGTTAGATAGTTAGGCAGTTAGTTATTTAGTTAGGTAGTTTTGTGTGTGTGTGTGTGTGTGTGTGTTGTGTGTGTGTGGTGTGTGTGTGTGTGTGGGTGTGTGTGTGTGTGTGTGGTGTGTGCTGGCTAGTTCCTATGCAACAAAAGGAAGACTGAACCCATGCAGTGGAATTTCTAGAACTTCATTGCTACTTTTCTGAGTGTTGCTGACATATCCTGACCAACACTGCAGCTGTGAGTGTCCCCAGGCCCGCTTTGCACTGGGGACTTGCTCTGAAAGGAAGCACAGAATACAGCCCTGTCCACGTTGTCCCAGCTCAGCATACAGTCTACAGAATCATGCCCACCATTTCCATCCTTATAGTCCATCATTTACAAGTCTCAGATTCAGCATCTATCCTTATGATTGTTTCGGTGTCCTCTCACTGTACTTTTGTGTCAAATGCTCAGTACTGGTTAGCGTGTAGGGACTCACTAAATGATACCTCTCACGAAGGACGCTGACTCACGCTGGGTTCTCGACAAAGTAATCATTGTCGTCAGTTGTGGAATCGACAAGTTTTCTGCAGCGTCTGTCGGACGAGAACACACGCATTACGAAATACAATTGAAGTGACTCGTTAGCAGCGCAGTGACGTCTGTAGTGGCTGGACTCATACTGATCTGATAGTGTTTACTCCTAAAGGACGGTGGTACAAATGTCACAGTAGAAGGTACCTGAGTGTAGCTTTTTTTCGAGGAGTCATCACGTGCTGCATAGGAACGACGCCATCGAGAGGGACGGGACATGAACCAGGGAAAGACGGTGCCTGACAGTTAGGGAGTCAAAGCGATTCCCTTCATTCACAACCACAGTTGCAGCTAAGCTTTAGATCCGATATCAATGTGATTTTGTATGTTCTACTTTAGTGTTGTTCACACACGTGATCACATTGTCATGCTGGTAGCTGGATGAGCCATCTTCTGGAAAGGATGTCATCAAGTACTGAGAGTTCTGTAGACAGTTTACATCCAGTCATCGTGCGTATGGGGCAGTGGCTTCATGTAGTGGCCCTTACCCACGTTTTCTATCACCGTCCTTAACGTGCTATGTCTGCTACAAACACTGTAAAAAAAACAAAAAAAGATTGGATGAAACTGATCTATCATACAGAGTTCATTTTGGTCAGTGCAAATTGTTCTGATTCACTTCCAGGAAAAGCCACTGAAGGAATGACCGGTTCAGCACATAACCCTATTTCATTTCTTACTGTGTTTTTTTTCATACCTCCAGAAAAGACACCGACAGTAGTCGGGTCTTGAGGGAAAATGATGATCAAGCGAATTCACGAATTAGTGAAATCACTTCCATTCATGAACAATTCAGATCATGTTATTCAATGCAATCGAATGATCTGATTATCTATTTCATTTACTGACTTGTTAGAATGCTCAGACACAATCTTTCTCGGGAGATAGTTCCAGTGATACTGTAAATTTGTTTATTGTTCATAACACCCAAAGTTATGAAAACATAGTAAGAGAATCCGAGGTTGCTTGCTAACGCACCACGAAAACATCGATGATGACGTTCAACGTATTTTCTGCTGCTGGAACTTTGTTCCATCTCTCTCTCTCTCTCTCTGATTACATTACCTTGTTCGTATGGATTTTCTGATATGTTGTTTTCTTATGAATTCCCTAAACATTAACCTTTCCCCTGCTTTCAACGCCCCAGCCCCACTCAACGTCTTGCAGCTTTCCCCGTTTTATTTGTGAAGCTTTACAGCTACATGTACGTGTTGCTGTTGTTGTTGTTGGTGTTGTTGCTGCTGCTGCTGCTGCTGTTGGGTGCTGTTGTTCCTGTTGTTGGTTTTGTTGTTGCTTTCGTTGTTGTTTTTTGTTGTTGTTTTTCTCCAGAACATCCATTTCCAATCACTATCTCCCTATCTTAGTGCTAGAAATTGCGTAACCTATACTGGGGCGAATCGTGCTTGACCACTATCGCTGACTGGCCATTTCCTCTCCTCTCCTTCCTCGCTCCCTTTCTTTCAGCATACATTAAGTATCACCTGTGCAAGCCGCAACCTTAATTGACATTGCTGTCATACACACACAATCACTTTGCGTTGCGTTGCCTGCGTTAATAAATCCCCTCAGAGCTCACTTGTAACCACCTCGTTTAAAAAAACCATCGTCCTCTCACTCGACTCCACGTTCGCGGTCCTCTCTCCTCTCTCGTCGTCTGCCATCATCTCCTCTCTTCCCATCACACTCATCTCACCCCTTGCCCCCTCTCCTTCCGCTCCGTCTCCCCTACTCTCTCCGTCCCTCTCTCCGCCTCCCTCTCTCTCGTCCTACCTTCCCACTCCCCTCTCTCCCTCTCCTCTCCCTCTCATCTTCTCTCTTCTCCTCGTCCTCTCCTCTCCTCTCTCCTTCTCTCAGCACTCTCCCATACCAATGTGCACAGCTACGTTATGAGAGAATGAAGACCACTATAATAAAAATTTGTCTGTTGTGCAACGTATTATAACGCATATCAGGACAGAAGCCTCAACTTTTCAATATTTTACTGCGACAGAAGATCATAAACTATATAGTTTTGTTTTCCTCTGACAATAATAATTCATGATAATAAGGCTACTGGCTAAGTATGTTGCAGAGACATCTAATGATAGGAAAAAACAAATACTCGGGTACTCGCAGAACTTTCTGATGATTTGAGCTTTGTTTTGCTTTTATGTATTCCGCAAGCTGATGATCTTATTAAGAAAAAGTTTTGTTTTTCTAAACTAGTACAGCTAAGGATGAAGGCGGACGGTGATAACAGATTTGACAGTGCAGGAAATATTTCATAACAGTGAAGACTACATGTGCCTGGGGTGAGGCACTTGTGTGTTTATGATCCATATTGTGACATAAAAAAAATACATATTATTTTGAGTGACTGAAAAGCACGACACATTATTTTCTTTTTCTTCCATATGGCTTCGAGTCTCATCATTAACAATTTACGTAAAGTCTCTCCCTCCGTCCCCTAATTCGCCCCTTCCCCCTCCTGGATCTCCCCCTCAACACTCCCCCCTCTCCCTCCCCTCCTCCTGGCTCCCTCTCTCCTTCTCCCTCCTGCCCCTCCGACCCTCCCCTCTCCTCTCTTCCCCCCTCCATCGCGGGAGTCATCTCCCCTCTCCCTCGGCGCTCCTCCCCTCTCCTCCGTCTCGTCACTGTCCTCACTGTCGCCCTCCCTCCTCCTTCTCCCTCCCTCCGCAGTCTCCCTCCCTCTCTCACTCCTCCTCAACCTCTCTGCTCACATCTGACTCTCTCTCTCCTCCTCTGAAAATTCCGTCTCTCTCCGCTCGGGGCTCTCCCTCTCTCCCGCCTCATCCCCCCCGGGGGGGGGTCCCTCCCCCTCCCCCCCTCTCTCCCCCCTCTCGTCTTCTCTCCTCTCTCCTCCCGGTAATACCCTCCTCTCTCATCTCGCCCCCCAGCACTCTCCCCCCTCTCCTCTCCTCTCTTCTCCCGACCCTCGCTCCCACCCTGTCTCCTCTTCCCTCCCGTCTCCCTAGCCGTCTCCCTCCATCCCCTCATCCCCCCTCCTCCTCTCTCCGCTCTCACCTCTCCCTCGTCCTCCACCAGCCCTCGATTCCTCCCCGCCTCTCTCTCCTCTCCCGCTCCCCCCCCCTCTCTCCTCTCCTCTCCCTCTCCTCTCGCTCTTATCACGTCGTGTTGGACCTTGCTGTATCGCAGCTGTCGCGATGTTAGAATTTGCAGACTGTTTGACCCATTATCCGCAGCGTTACGTCCATTGGCTTTTATACTTCTACTTTGGAGTGTTTTTGATCATGACAGCGTGCGGACTTCGGTGATTTTAAAAATGTGGATTTTTTTACGTTGAGATAGTATTACCTTGTTTTTGGTTCATCGGGGTAGTTTCTGATATGCTTTGTTCATTGATGGCAGTAATCATCATCTTTGGCTCATTGATTGTGCGAATTAAACAATTCTGCTCGTTTGATTGTCAGCCCTTGTGTTCCTTCGTGAAAGATCGCGTATTGCAGGAGCTCCTTGATTTGCGAGAATAACTTGCACGGCGGTCTTTTATGGAGATGTATGCTTCATTTTTTTTTTAATCGTGTTTATGGTTTCTTGCATGCCGCTAATAAATCTATAACTATAATTATGTTCCCCTTGCTAACAAAGCTGTTTAAACCCTGTATTGTTTCAATTTCATCTTTCATTTGTTACTATTGTTTTTACAATTTAGACTACTTTACTACTACATTACCGAATAGACTGTTTGAATTGGACCACCCCACACACACACACACAACACACACACAACTACAAGCACACACACACCGCACCACACGCCACTTTAAAAGTGTTGAATATTGTTCCCTTCTGTAAAGTTAACTGTTTTCAGATTATCGTCACAACATCCTCTCATCACCCTCTCTCCCCGTCATCCCCCCGTCTCTCAACCCTGATCCTTCCTCTCGCTTCCTCGTCTCCTCCTCCCCTCTCTCTCCCCTCTCCCAGAGTCTCTGTTGTTGGTCCCCCCCTCGCCTCTCTCCTCTCTTCCCTCCCTCCCCCTCCGCCAACCCCCATCCCTCCCCTCTCCCTCCTCCCACGCCCCCACACTCCCCCTCCCTCCACTCCCCTCCCTCCTCCTCCAATCTCGTCCCCCCTCTCTCTCCTCATCTCCGTTCTCTCTCTCCTCTCCTGGTCAACACCACGGTATGTGGCGTGAGCTTCACTAATTTGCCTAACAAACTTGTAACGGAGCAGAAAGATGGAATTCTTTTGTCGTCCTCCACCTCTCTGGAAGACCAGCAAAGCTAATGCCACCCCACTGTGACTATTGAATTGTTGGCGGCGCGTTTAGGGTACTTTTTGTTTTAAATGTGATTTACCTTTCCTCACACGATCAAAGCCAGTCAACACTCCGTTGGTGCGCAAAGCCAACATGGGACATTTTGTGGAAGTCAAGCTAATGATGTAGACGGGAATGTTCAGTCGTTATGGTTGTCAATAAAGATGTTTGTCCAGGTGGGTCCCATCTTGCTAATTCATATGCCATGGGGGTGGAAGACGAACGTAATAAAGTATCTTAAACCGTTTTTTAAAGAAGATTCAGCCCGCAGAGGCAGGGTCGCATCAGACACAGGAGTAAAGTAGAGTGAGCGGTGTGTTACAATCAGATTGCCAGAGGTTCCTCTGGGGGACCAGAGAGGGGCCCAGATGGAAGTCTTAAGTTCAACCCAAAATATGTTTTGGCGGGATTCAAGGTATAAAACACAACAGTGGTGCGCTACGAAGGGACGGGAGTATGTGCTGGGCATTTGGGTGGTGTTGTTGTGTGTGTTGGTGTGTGCGCAAGCGCGCGCGCTGCGCCAGCGTTAGCATGTCTTACTGTGTGTGTGTGTGTGTGTTGTTGTGTGCTGTGTGTGTGTATAAGGTGCGCGCATCTACCCACCCACACACACCTACCCACCCCCCACCACCACCCACAACGGGGTACTACAACAACACAACACACTACAACATTTCGACATGTGTGTGGTCTGATGCATGCAAGAACATGTTTCAACACGGTTCAAGGTACGTTGAAAATATGTTACAATTTAAAATGAGAACCTTGCTTACAACACAGCTGTTTTCAGACCCAAGTTGAGAGAGAGAGGGGGAGAGAGAGAGCGAGAGGAGAGAGAGAGAGAGAGAGAGAGAGATGAGAGAGAGGGAGAGAGACAGAAGACAGCAGCAGCCACAGAAAATGAACTGCAAGAAAGAAAGAAAGAAAGGAAGGAATGAAGGGCGGAAGGTGAAGGAAGGGAGAAGGAAGGAGGAAAGGAAGGAAAGGCGGAAGGAAGGACGGAAAGCAACTGAAAATATGAAATGCTTGATAAGAAGAAATGAACTAGAGAATATTGACTAGCAGAAAAAAGAAAAAAGATAAAAATGGAATCTGAGAGAAATAAAACACGAAAGAGCAATGAAAAATAAAAAAAACTGCAAGAACAGGGACAAAACTAACTCAGTTTACGAGCAACCAACAACTATCCACACAAAACCCTTTCAAACGGGCCAGTCCCTTTCAAGGTATATGTTTCTTAATCCCTCTCATGCCCCATCCTTACCGTCCATAAAATGTTCCTTTGTCCTTTTTCTCCTAATGAGGGTGTCTGTATTATGAATTGTGTCGTCAGTCTAACAATGGTCGTGAAGGCTGGTCGACAAAAACGAGCTGTCTCTCTCTCTGTCAAGGCAAATGCATGGCGATGTTTAGCGACGCACAAAACATGACTTGCCAATCAAGGAGGATGACACAGGGGCAAAAAAAACAAAAAAAAAAAAAAAAAAGATGGATAGAGGACCAATACAGAACCCCACCGCCCCCTCTCTCTTACCATATGCACATACAGCCACCTCCCCACCCCCTTTCCCGCCACCCATGGGTATATATGGACTGTGTGGTTGTCTTTATTTGACACCAAGAGCACAGACAACAGATCGCCGGTGTCTCCCTGATGAGTCCGATCCGACGGACGTAAGGCCTAGGAGCAGGCAATTACAATAATGATCTGCCTTCGAGGGATTATGAGTGGTTGTCCTTGAGGCAGCTAGGATATTTATGATATATTCCCCCCTTTTCTGCATCTTCATTCTTTTGTTTTTTTTCTTAAAGTTGAGAGCTTCGCAAAATCATAATGACTGCAGAATTTTTGTAGCCTGCACTTTGTTTTCCCCAACTAATTAAATTGTTCCGCATTTATATTGTTTGGTTTAATCAGGGGAGATGCATCTCTTAGGAGATCCAAGTGAAGGTGGTTCTGTACAATTCTTAGCCACGGTCACAATGCTTCTGCTTGGGGTTATTGAACAGCAGAGCTGACCACTCAGACTGTTCCGTATCTTTTGATCTCCCCTTGCATCCTTGAAATGGATCCTCAAGCATAGGCTCAAATATTTGTCCCCTACATTTTAAACTGTTTGCATAATGTTTTTTTAGTTTTTCAGCAACTTTTTTCCTCCCCACACTTTTCGTTCCTTCCATTTTCGTGTTCTTACCCTACCATTTGCTACCCTTGGCTGGCTGCTTTGGGGGTGCTGTGGATTCTTTTTTGAATCCTTGGTGGTGAGAAAACCACAGAATATGGACTGTGGTGTGTCTCTATTTGACCCCAAGAGCACAGAAGCCGTTGTTCTCCTCCTCTGATGATGTCCGATGCCGCGGATGAAAGGCCTCGAAGCAGGCATGGAACAATAGATCAGACTTTGAGAGGGTTTACGATGGTTTTTTTCCTCAGGCAGGTAGTGAAAGTTTTTACTTCTCATATTTTTATATCCCCCACAATCGTCCTTTTTTTTTCTTTTCTGAAAGTTTCTGGAGCCTTGAAAAAAAATTATTATAATTGACGTGAAGAATGTTTAGCCTGTTCTTTCCCCCAACGACTTAATCGTTTCACACACAACACACACAACCACGCTCTATATTATATATATATATAATATGAACAATAGAACAGCAGATAGCTGTCCCACGGCCGACTGGTTCCACCATATCTTTTGATCTCCCTTTGCTCATTAAATACATCTTGCAGCATATGCTCAAATCTTGTCCTCCTCACATTTTTATGCTGTGTGCTTATGCTTTTTAGTTTTTCAGCAACATTTTCAACCCTCCACACTTTCGTTTTCTTGTTATTTCCTAACTCTACCTTTTGCTGGGCTACTTTGGGGGGTGTCTGTTGAACACCTTGGTGTGACGAACACGGGGCACAGAATTAAGGACTGTGGTGTGTCTCTATTTTGAACACCAAGAGCACAGACACAATCAACCATGTCTCCCTGATTGATTCCGATCCAGCTGACGAAAGGCCTAGAGTCAGGCAATACAAATAGATGCGAGGCCCTGCCCTTTGAAGAGGATTACGATGGTTGCCTCATGCAGCTTAGTGAGGGAGTTTCGTCATATTCATTATATCTTCCCCCATTTTCTTCATCTTCATTTTTTTTTTTTTCTAAATGTTCAAATCTTTGCCAGTAGTGCTGGTTAACTATAATGACTAGAAGAATTATTATGCCTGCACTTGTTTTCCCCCCCCACGTACGTAATTGTTTAACATTATATAATATATATATAGATATATATGAAGAGAGAGAAGCCTAATCCAATATTACTTTGGTGTAGCTGTCAGGTAGAAATCGGCCCACTTTGGCAGATATATTTTCTTCTATACGGCGCTATTACGCAGTCATCTTGAGAAGAAGATTTAATTGTATGTGATTTGTTTGTCCTTATTTGGACAGACTAGAGAAGAGAATTGAGATTACTAGTCCTATACCGACTCAGTGATAGTTTATATCTTGGCGTATCAAAGCACGCTGTCGCAATCGTAGAAAGGATTGTTTAGTCTGTGAGTTATTATATGGTGATTTGGCTTGAATGTGATAACTTTTGATAGAATAACTTGTACACATAAATTGTACACACACACACACACCACACACACACACACACACATATAGATATATCATATCTATATAATAATTGTGTGATGCCAAGAAGACAGAGGTCAGTATCCGTAGTACTCCCGTGACAGCATCACAAAGTCAAGTTGCAATGGACCCTGCTTTCGTCATGTACAAAGCACAGGGCGAAGCCCTTTGGGTTGAAGGAAGGCGACTTGATTGCCTATAGAGCGAGGCAACTTGCCGCGGCACGCGAGCGCGAAGAGAAAAGACTCGCTGCTGAGCGCGAAGAGAGAAGACTCGCCGCCGAGCGCGAAGAGAAAAGATTCTCTGGGCTGCCGAGCGCGAAGAGAAAAAGACTTGCCGCTGAGCGCGAACGCGAAGAAAAACCATACGAAATAATGAGCTGGAGATAAGACGTATTGAGTCGAACCACGCGAGTTGCAGCTCAGTAAAGTAATGTCCCAACCAGGCGCAAGCAATCAACAACAAGGGTCAAAATGCCCTTTCTTGAGGATCGCGCGAGGATATCGAGGCGTACCTTATCCAGTTTTGAACGCGTCGCGACGCTACCTAAATAATTGGAATGAGAATGAATGGGGTACTAGATTTGGTACCTTTACTGAAGGGTGAAGGCCCAGAGAGCCTACATTCAAATCCCAGTTGAGGATAGCGCTGACTACAATGTTATTAAAAATGTGCTACTAAAACGTCTAATCAACTGAATGCGCGTCACCTATCGCAAGAAGTTTTTCGCAGTCGCGCAAAACCGCGTGATGGCGAAAGAAAACAGTGTCTACTAGGAACGTCTCGACCATATGGTTGAATAGAGGTGGATCGAGATGTCCGGAACAAAAAAAAGACGCAGATTTGAAAAGAGCTGTTTGGTTATGGAAAAAGTTTCTTGGAAAAACCCTGCCAATGACAAGGCAAGATTTTCCGAGGAAAGCTCCAGCAGGCATAGAAGGGGTTTGGATGCAGCGGAGCTCTTCGATTGAGTCCTATGCATTCTTGCGTGAAAGAAGAAATGCCTCATGGGAAGATGATCAACACGAGATCTCAGCAGCAGCCACAGAACCAGAATAAGAACAAATCAGACCAGCGTAACAACTCACAAGAGGTGGCGAAAATCTGTGAGAAACAACACCTACCTACTTCCGGTGAGAAGTTCTGAGGGAACATCAAACTACAGAAGCTACAGAGGAACCCCCAAGATTTCATCAGGTTCAATAGGTAAGGGAGAATGGCCACAAATGCGGGAGGACCGACCTCTTTTCCTTAGGGGGACTGCCCAGCCCAGACAATGAACAAGTATCAGTGATTATAGGAGTTGATGCTAGGTGAATTACCATGAAGAAAACACACAGCGCGCGGATGAGTACGTCGGCAGTCCAGGTTCTAGGAAAAGTGAGGGGAACCGTAAACAAGTACTATTATTGCTCGCTGTAAAGGGTTGAAGGAACCAAGGCTGAAGGTATGAGGGACACCGGCGTGCACTCAAACACAAGTAAAGAAAAATTTGGTGCCATGTGAAATGCTACCACAGGTCGTAGCCACAAGTTGTTCGTTATGCAAACAACGCGAAACGGGCAGAAACCTCCCAACAGCGATTGTTGAAACTGGAAACGCCATACTAACAATGGGAATGAGTAGAGAAAGTTGGTGGCAGACTACGCACCCGTGCCAGTTTTGATAGGAAAACGAAAAACAGGACGCAATACGACAAGCAGAGAGAGAGCAAGAATGAGGCCTAAACCCATAGTAATGAAGATAGAAGAAAAGGATGGAAACATGAAACATCACTATGCTCCATCGAAGGCAAAAGGAAGAGAATTCAAGCAGAGTACTCTCGCAAGAAAAAGTAACAGAGCAAAAACACAGTTAGACATCAGAAAATGATAAAGAAGGATAAGAAGGAGATCATGGCAGCTATTGAATCTCCTGGAACGTCGCAGGAAGGAACTAATTGGTACTTAGGGTGTAAGCAGTTCAGTCTTGGCACAGTGACGCCTTCACAATTGAAAAAAAGAAGAACAAGTAGGATGAAAGTCTGTGCATGCAGGTTGAGCGCGCACTGAAGGGAGATCAAGGAGTCACTAGAAGAATGGAACCACGACATGCTACTACATGAAAAGAGGAGTGCTCTATAGAAAGTATATGCACGGTCAGAGAACATTGAACCAGATCGTGGTACCAAGAAAGTATAGACATGCCATGCATGGAATTAGCAACAGATTGACATCCCATGGTCCTGGACATGAGTCTTGGACATCTTGGAATGAATAAGACAAAGAATAGGATTACCACTTCATTTCACTGGCCTGCTTTTGATGCAGATGTTAGAGAATTTTGTATCTCATGCGACCACGTGTCAAAGATTTGTGGAGCCGTGGAAGACTAGGAAAAGTAACCGTACGGCTGACTACAGGAAGTGCCAGTGGTAGTGTGTGCCCGTTCCAACAGTTAGCGATAGACCATCGTTTGGTCCTGTCAGCCCCCACCACCTCTAGGGGCAACAAATACGTGTTGACCATGATAGATTATGCGACTAAATATGCAGAATGCAAATCAGCCGCAATTCCGAAGGTAGATACTGTGACAGTCGCAGAGAAGCGCTATACGGAGATGTGGACTAGACTTGGCATTCCACAGAAAATCATCAGCGACAGAGGAACACAGTGCACTTCAGAGTTGTTTGAAAGGAGAAGTGTATCATCTGTTGAGCATAAAAGGAGTGACTACAACACCATATACCATGCTCTCAATGAAACGGCCTGGTAGAGAAGTTCAACGGGACGATCAAGAAAATGATTCAAAATTGTGCGTGGATCAGCCTACGAATGGGATAGGTTCATTCCGGCCATTGTTATTCGCATATCGGGAGGTTCCACAAGATTCAACACAGTTCTCGCCCTTTGAACTACTTTTATGGAAGGACAGTTTAGGGACCCCTAGAGATACTGAAAAGGGTTTTGGGTGGAAGAAGAAGAAACCCCAGAAGGTAGAAGTGCTGCAGAGTATATAAATATCTGCGCAACAGATGGAAAGAACTCATCAGATTGCAGCAGAATGCCAGAGAAGGAAGCCAAGAAAACGGTATATGAAAGCATTCAACAATAAGGCGCACGAGCGCACGCTCGAAGAAGGTGATAGAGTGTTGTGTTGTTGCTACCTGACAAACTCAGAGACCTCCAGCTCTCTTGGAGGGGACCATTGTGTTATCAAGAAAAGTCACCAAGGTTGATTAGTCGCCAAGGTCCAGATTAGAGGAAAAAAAAGTTATACCATATAAACTTGGATCAAAAAGTACCATGAAGGAGGAACCTGAAGCACAAGGTTCTCAGTGATTGTACATGAGAGACGGTCGGATGACTACTACACAGAGAAGGGTTCCATTACTACTACCATTGAAGCAACGGAAGACCATTCTCGGGTCAATAGATGATCAAGATCTGAAACCACAGCATAAAAGAACGCATGAACAGGTGGTCGTCAAACACAAGAAAGTTTTTTTTTCTGACTTTGCCTGGTACCACCAAGCTGAAGACATGTGAGCTGACCCTGGACCACTCAAGGAACCTGTCAGTGTGACTCACTACCCATTGCCACATTCCCAGATAAGACATTCAGAGAAGAATAGCCCAGATGAAAGATGGGCGTTATCGAAAGTCATCCTCGCCCTATAACGCACCAATAGTCCTGGTGAAAAAGAAAGATGGTTCGTGGCGTTTGCTGTACTGACTATTCGCAATCTAACTAAGTAACATTTTTTGATGCAGAACCCGCTGTCCATACGTGATCTTTGCTAAGTCTAAAGCAATCACAATATTCTCTAAACTTGAATCTGTGCAAGGGATTTTGGGCAAATCCCAATAAGTGGAAGCGGGAATTAGTCAAATGAACACAGCATTCATGTACTCCCAGAGGGGCATATACATCTGGAAACGGATGCCTTTTTGGCATGAGGAATGGCGGGGGGGAGTGTGCATAATGGTTTCCCCGTATGAATGCGGAGAGGGGGGAGGCGGGTTTTTAGCACCACTCAACGAGAAGACAATACACAACTTATTGACGGATGTTCTCATCTCAAGTGACAGTTGGACAACCATTGAGTGCTTTGGATACAGATTCCTTAGCAGTTAGAGGAGGAAGGATGTGACTGGGGCTAAGAGGCCCCTCGAAGTATCTTCTTTGGATTAAGGAGTTTGTCTTTCCCCCTTTTCTTGGTCCATGAACTGGCAAAACGGAATGCTGAAACGCCGACCAACCCAAGAATATTTGAGTCTTTCATAATAGACTTAAGAATTTAACACATAACATTTAATTTTTTTGGATTTGTACTAGCTGGAGAGCTATCTGAATGCTGCACTATGAGGACTAGTGTGGCACCTAAGGAGAAATCTGGGCTCCGCCCAACCTCCCGCAATCTGACGTGAAGAGGACAACGATCGTCCACAAAGCCGGAGCTATGTGAAGGCGAACCTGAGGGATCGAAACTTATCCCACCGCTGCCCACCAATTTATGTCACCGGGAGCCGATGTTTGTGACGACTGTTCAGGTCGGCCGTCGCTCGACCCTTTCACGTCCAAGGAGCCGATCGTCCCCACTATTCCCGCCACGGAAAACAGGAGGCCAAAATAAACCAGTGTCACGATTAAGTTAACGAATTTGTGTGTGATGTGGTGTGGATGAATGTTTTTTGTGTTTGAATGTAGTTATGTAATTGTATGACATGATCTAAGACAAAACATGACAATACCCGATGAATACATCTAGTGTGTGATGTCATGTTTGCAAGGTCTACTGCGGGCACAATGATACAGTAAAGATGTAGATGGGATGTAACATTAAGTGATCGATGTCACCCGATCAACCTCAGGCGCACAGCATCCCATCTGAAAAATTAAATTACATATTATTTTTGCAAAACACGCCTGAAACGATTTTGATAAGTATAGACTCAACCAATGTGTTAACTAAACATATTACGAGCAAGACCCCTGATAAACAGTGCGAGAATCCTCGCA